>PVKS010007614.1:0-72081 GCA_004027875.1 Aplodontia rufa | reverse complement strand
GAAGTATATCATCCCTCACTGAGGGAGCCCCATCCAACCCTGAAGACCTGGAAAACCAGAGGCGTTTCTGTGGCTGCAGTCAGTCAGGCGAGGCAGAGAGAGGGAAGGAGGGTCTCAGAGAGTGAAGGGGACCAAACTGCCATTGCTGCTGTGGAGATGGAGGAAGGGGCTGTGACCCAAGGCATGCAGGTAGTCTTTGAAGCTGAAGAACAACCTACTGGCAGACAGCACAGAAGCAGAAACCTCGATCCCACAGCCACAAGGGACAGAAACCTCAATCCCACAACCACGAGGGGCAGAAACCTCCATCCCACACCCACGAGGGACAGAAACCTCCACCCCACAGACACAAGGGACAGAAACCTCCATCCCACAGCCACGAGGGACAGAAACTTCAATTCCACAACCACGATGAACAGAAACCTCGATTCCACAACAAGGGAGCAAAAATCTTGACCCTACAACCACAAGGGACTGGATTTGACCAGCAACTAAAGGAGTGAGAAAGGACTTCCCCCTGAGCCTGCAGAGACGAGGCCGGCTGCAGCCAAGGCGGCCGAGGAAAGGGTCCAATGAGGATCTGCAGTGCCAGGCCCTGCTGCAGTAGGCGCCCGTGGCCAGGCTGAGGTAGGAGGCCACAGCCAGGCTGCGGTAGGCGCCCGCGGCCAGGCTGGCAATGGAACCAGGCACACCTCGCGATGGACAGTTGGGGTTCATCACAGATTCCGTGGCACCCCAGAGTTGTGAAAGGCTCTTGGACACCTGGTGGGGATCAAGGTGACAGCCCTGTGCTCCTGCCTTAGTGAGGTCACCCTTTGGCAACAACGTTTGGCAGCAGTCAAGAGCTCGTTCCAGAGGAAGAAAACTGGCCACCAGCTCAGGCCACAAGTCCACAGTAAGGAACGAATCACAGAGAAACTGAGCTCCAGGAATCGTCGTCAAAGACCCAGCACTGCCGGGCGCGCTGCAGAATCCATTTCACAGTGACCCGGGGAGGGGGCAGCAGGGGGTGGGTGCAGAGACAACAGGACTGGCCATGTGTCCTCTGGTGACTCGTGTGGCTGGTGACAAGCGCCAGGCTCCATGACGATGAAACGCAGATGTCAACGTGGCTGGAACTCAGGCTGGAGAGGTCCTTGCAGTGACCTGCTGCAGGCGTGGTGACAGTGGGTAGCAAGGAAGCCTGCACGTTTTCCAAACCTCTGGTCACCATGAAATGACAATCAGCCAGGCAGTGGGGTGGCACTCACCGGCTTGACTGAACCTTTGTGTAATGTGTACGTAGGTCAGAGCACCACAGTGTACCCCGATAACAGACACGGTTGTCATTTTTCAGTTAAAAAGGTAGATTTCTGGAAAAGTTTAGGGCTATAAATGTAGAATCCCGTAGAGAAGCCGTCTATCAAACACCCGGAAGGAACCCATGCTCACAGGATGCCATTTTTCCTGTGCTTTTAGTCATAGAAATTCAATGTTTATGTGAAAAATCACATTTTCAGGGAAAGTGGGTTTCAGACCACAGTGTGCTTTCCTATCCTGGTGGTACTGCGACTCCCACCAGGCAGGGTGAGCATTCACCTTGACCTCCTGCCACCCTGCCCTGCCTTCCCCTGCCTTCCTGATGCCAGGTCTTGATGGATTGACCAGTGTGTTTTGGGCAGATCAAAGCCATCCTCAGAGCCGCTGAGGAAGCATGGGGGACTCCAAGCCCTGGAGTCCCCTCCTGGGGGCTGTGGCCTGCATCTGGAAGAGTCTCCCTCATGCCCCAGAGGCTGAGTCATGGTCCAGGCATGGCAGGCTGGTTCCTCTGAGGCCTCTCCTTGACTTGCAGATGCTGTCTTTATCCTCAAATGGCCGTGTGTGTGCATGCATATGTGTGTGTGCACATCTGTGCGTGTGTGTGCATGGGGGAAGGTGTGTGCATTGTGCATGTGTGCACCGTGTGAGCACTGTGTAAGTGTGTGCATGTATGTGCGTGGGCGAGCGTTGTGCATTGTGCATGTGTGCACTGTGTGCACATGCGCATATGTGAGTGTGTATATTGCATGTGTGGTGGGTGTGTAATTGTGCACACGCACATGTGTGTGCATGCATGCATGCCCTGGTCTCCTTGTACAAGAAGAGCAGCCACGCTGCACGGGGCTCACCCTCAAGCCCTCTTTTAGCGTCCACCTCTACAGAGCCCCCATCTCCATGCAGACCACACTCTGAGGCCCTGGGGTTGGGGTTGAACAGGAATCTGGGGGAGGGACCCCTCCGGTGGTAACACAGGCTTCCCCCGATGCCCTCGGCACATGACACCCACCAGGCCAGCACCGTTTCCTCTTCCAATCACTTCTTGAGAGACTCTTTTCCCCCAAAGCATCTCCATTTGGGATAAAGGAAAAGAAGAAGAAGAAAAGCAAACCAACTTAGACCTCTGAGTCTGAACGCAATGAAATCTCATTAACTCGGGCTCACTGCAGGAAAATAGGAAAGGAAAGCCTTCCAACTGAAGATGACTTCTAGACGTTTCCCTTTAATGATTAGTCTAGCCTGGCCGAGCCAAGGAAACCCTTCTTAATAAACTGATGTAGCCCCTCATGATCAACGGGATCTGTTTTGCAAAGAGCGTGCCGACGACGGTGGTCCTGACTGACTGTCCCCACCCACTGTCACCTGGCCTGTGAGCACAGGTGCACCTGAGCCTGAAGGGAGGGCCACCCCATGCTCACTTCCTCCCTCAGCACCCACGTGGCCTGAGGGGCTTCAGTGGAAAGAGGGGCGACCGAGCAGATTGGGTTCCAGCTAGCCCAAGCCGGGGCTGGAGAGCAGATTGTGTAACGACTGGTTTGTCCCATCCCTCCGAGGCTAACAGGGAGGAACAAAGAAGATGCTTCTTTCTTTCAAGTCAGTGGGGCAGGGCTTTAAACAGAGTCCTACTCTGTCCTCCCAGGTTTCTGCTGCTTTTAAACACGGTTAGCAGCTCCCTGGACAGCAATGAACTGTGTCAGCAAAGCTCCTACCTAGTGCCACAGAAGCACTTCCTTTTCATCAAGGAGATGACAACGCAAGCCGTCAGCAAGGACCGCCCACATTGTGGCATTTATAGCCATGGGGACAGATTGGAACCCAGGGACGCATGAGCTACCAGGGTCGTCTCCATGCTGCCTCCCAAGCCAGGCTGCAAATCTGGCTCTGGTTCCCTGCTTCCAGTCTCCCCTTAGGGCCACAGTGCAGGACACCCCCACCCAAGGGTGCAGCGATCTCTGAGCACAAAAACAATGGGTTCCGTTATGAACTAATGCCCCCCACTTGGGACCGTTTTAGCCCACGTCCCTTCACTGAGAGGCAATTTGACTAGGTGCCCTGTCAATCACGTCCCAGAGCCATGAGGGTTGGGAAGTCCACTGATGGGGTGGTCTGGAGCCCTACCAACAGCCAGGCACCCCACAAAGGGCACCATCAGACCCGCCCCTCTCAGAAGCCTGCTATACACATGGTCACCACCCCGTGGATGGTGCTAACCCGAGGGCTGGAGGGGGAGCGTCACTCCTTCCAAAGTCACCTGGCTGGGAAGTGGTTCAGACAGGATTTGAACCCAGGACCATCTCTGTACCAAGCCCATCACTCTGCTGTGTCAAGTAGGACTTCCTGAACAATCCCACAAACGGGAATAGCGACTGCACTCCAGCCGAGTCCTGCAGGCTCCTGAAAAAGGAGAGGCCAGCTTGGCGAGGCCACTGCTGTCAAGATGGTCACCTCTGGTCAAGGTGGAACACTCAGCCCTCGCTGCTGAGTACAGAGCAGCGATCAGCACAGCATGAAGGCAGAAAGTAAGAAGGACACGTCCAGGTTAGGGCAGAGTCTGGAGGGCCTCTGCAGGGACCGGAGGAGGACCTAAAGGCCCAGCACTTGGCGAGGCTACAGCTCAACTCCAGGCAGGAGCAGTGGGGTGCCCACCTCGGGAGGTGCCTGCCTCCCCAACCCCAAAAGATGGAGTCCTATTTCACACCCCAAAAGAGGAAGAAAAGACAATTTGCAACAGATGCCTGCTGGTGGCCTTGTGAGGCCACTGAGGCAGGGAGACAGGACTGCCGAGCAGCCAGGAGCCTGGAGTCCTCAATGTGTCCTAGAGCACTGTCCTGAGAGCTGGTGCTGATCGTGTGCACATGGACAGAAGGAGGCACCAGGCACCAGCACACGGGAAGCAACGGGCTTAGAACAGCAATGCACAAAGAAAACCAAACCCCTCATTCACAGCGCACTGGGAACCAAAGTCTCAAAACTGATGCTTAACTAATAAAATGAGGGTTGATGGAAATAAGAAATTATCTATTAAAAGTTTGAACTTGGAAACGCGGTTACTGAAAACAAAAGAAAAAGAATTCTTCCAAAGCATAACCTGGTTCAGCCCTCACGGAAAGTAACTTACGGATGCCGTCAACAGACGAAGCCTTCACTGAACCCCTGGTGGCGAATGGCAGCTGCCGGTGAGGCGCTAGATGGGAACAAAGCACACGAAGGTCCCTGTCTCAGAGCACTTGTATTAAACTGCCAGAACTGTCATGGAGTCACCCAGGCACCCCTAAACGATGCCAGGAGGTGGAAGGAGGGGCTCCCACACAGGAGGCCTGACGGTGACCGTCACAAAAGACTCTGCCAGACTTATGCCAAAAACACTTCTGCAAGGACCTCTGCCCCACAACACCCTGTTCAACCTCAGGCTGGCTCCGTCCTCGTCATTCATCCTCAGGGCCATGGATTGCAGCAGCAGAATGTCCTATGGAGCCCTCTCCACTTCCCTTTAAAAACTTCTCCTTGCATCCACCTCCTCAAACAGGCACGGAGGTGGCAATGCTGGTCCTGGGCATGCCTCCTCAGTGCAGGAGAATCTCCCTCCAACTGCAGTTGAGGTTGACGCCACACAGAAAAGGTAAGGGAGAAGGAGACAAGCTACAGCGCGCGCCAGGCCCTATAGAGAAGCTACTGCACGTTTGCCAGGCCATATAGTGTATCTAAGGGATCACTGAGGGATAGTGCAAAAAGAAAGAGATGGAGAATGTGGGGGAGAGTTCAGAGGCAGAATGCTACGATCCTCAAAATACAGCTGCCGTATTCTGCCAAACCTAAGACTTGGTGAATGGAAAGTTGCACCAATATCTTATGAGCCTGAGAAAAAGACGATGTTTGGGGCTGGAGCGGTGGCTCGGAGGTTACAGCGCTTGCCTGGCATGCACGAAGACCCAGGTTCAAATCCCAGCACTATGTACACAACTAAGTGTTGAAGAAATAAAGGCCAGATGAAAGCTAAATAAAATTGCTTCTCTCTCTCCCTCTCTCTCTCTCTTTCTCTCATGCTCTCTCTTAAAAAATAACTAATAAAAGATAAGTCTCCTCATTGAATAAACACCCCAGTTTCTGAACAGAATAAATAAAATTGAATTCATATTTAGACACAAAGGTGAAAGAAAATATTCACAAGGAAAATATTATCAGACTAAAGCAGATTGTTCATCATAAAAATTAGAATCTAGAAACACTTTAAAATATTAAGGGAAGGGGCTGGACCGGTGGCTCAGCAGTTACGGCGCTTGCCTGGCATGCGCAAGTATGCGGATTTAAACCCCAGCACCACATACACAACCAAGTGTCAGAGCAACAAAAGCCACATGAAAAACTAAATAAAATTGAATTACTCTCTCTCTGTCTCTTTCTCTCTCTCTCTCTCTTTGAAAAAAAGTATTAACAGAAAATAATCATCAATTTAGAATTTCATACCCAGATAAACTATCACTTATAGGAGAGAATGAAATAAAGATTTCTCCAGCTACAAAAAGAATAGAAGAGCTTTTTCCATATCCCTCTGAATGAAGGGATTATCAAAGGGTTTACCAAGGAGTCACCTAGGAGTAAGAGAAGTTAAATCGGAAAATAGCCGAACGTGAAGACAGTAAAAGATGGCGCTAGACAAGGACTTGGCTGAAGCCGCACTCCGTAAGGATTTGATTTCTACCCTGGGGACTTCTAGTTGGGACTTTGACTGCTGAACCTTCGCAGTTGTTTTATTCATCAACTGAAATGGGGATTTGCCCGTGGAGGAAGCATAGTAAAAATCTATTTAATGAGAGCAATTGAGAGAGGAAGAAAGAGAGAGGGAGAGAGAGGGAGAGGCAGGAACGGAAAGCAAGGAAGAGAAGGATTAACAGAGAGGTGGTCACAGAGGCCTTAAGATTCTCAAAGATCACATTTCAGAGTGATAGCAAAACCATATTATTTCAATTTTTAAAATATCATCATGTCTTCTGGGTGGAAATGTGTGAGGAAAAGGACCAAGAGCAGATGGGTTTGCTGGCGTCTACGAGAGGATGAAACTCTCATGGAAGCAGCAATCACGCCCCTCTCCACAGGAGGATGGAGGTGGGAGAGCTGTGGCTCTGATACCTGCTCCCCAAGGCCCCAGAACCCTGCTTCCTCCAGATGGCTCTTAGGGGAATCTCTGGCTCACCACCAGCTTGCTCCCTGGCTTTGGAATGAGCACCCAAATGAGACTGGATTTGCAACAAACACATTTCCAAATCTTCACATGACCCATCCTGTGTGAAGATTACTTGCCCAGGAAATGGAAGGAAACCTCCTTTCTGGGGCATAAATCTCTCTTCCATTGCTCCAAGCTATTACCCACTAATGGAGAAAATAATGAAAATTCCAATTATAGACATATGATCCCTTCCTTCCCAGCTCTTGCCTGCTCCATTATGGGAGGGCTCAAGGCAAATCCTAAGCCCACTGTTCCACCCGGGCTCCAGCTGGCAGAGGATCTGCTGCCTCCTGGCTTCCCCCCCCCTTCTGCACCTGGCTGAGGATCTGCTGCCTCCTGGCTGCCCCCCCTTCTGCACCTGGCTGAGGATCTGCTGCCTCCTGGCTCCCCCCACCCTGCCTTCTGCACCTGGCTGAGGATGTGCTGCCTCCTGGCTCCCCCGGCCCCCTGCACGGTGTGTGCTTGGTCTATGTGGTGTTGACAACAGGGATCTCAGCAGGGGCAGCCTTCAGTGCAGCCTTCAGACACTGGGCAGACCCAATTGATGTGGGGAAAACCAAAACCTTGCCCTCTGGGGGATGCAACATCCGTTGGGGTGGGGAGTCCCATGTAAGCCTTCAGGGAACACTTCCGAAGGAAAGAAGTGTCCAGTAAAAATTGTCCCCTCTGGAGGCCCTGGGGATGAGCTCACTTTAGGGCACTAAGGTGGCTGGACTTTAGGACGGAAAAGCTGCTGGAGAGTTAGGAGGATTGCATAACCCAGCACCCTAAAAGGCCCAGTTCCCTCCCTGGCTGAGGTCAAGCAGGGAAACCTCCTCCCACCTTCTGGGCCAATCTGTTCACAAAGCTGCTCCCCCCAGAGAGCAGCTGGCATTGCAGGGGCTCACAACCATGGGAAGGGGGCACCCCTGGGGTGGACTCCAACCCCCTCTCCTACCTGGGTGACCTGGCCAAGTTGTTCATCTGCTGCTCGGGAGGGGTGATGGGCAGGGTCCCACTCCCAGACTACCATGGGCATGAGAGGTGGTGAGGGAGCCGAAGGCCAGGTTGAGGAACCGTCCCCAATCTTGGGCTAGACATTGGCACAGGCGCTGCCAGGGGCTGACCCAGGCAAGCCTGAAGGACAGCATACTATGTGTCATTAGAGGTGGCTCGGCGGTTTCCATGTTGCCTGACATGTGCAAGGATGCAGGCTCAATCCCCAGCAACACATACACAACAAAGTGTCAGAGCAACGGGAGCCAAATGAAAAACTAAATGAAATTGATTCTCTCTCTCTCTCACTGTCCCTTTCTCTTAAAAAAAATAAATAAACAGGAAGACAAATGACACATGCTGCTTACGGAAGCAGCAGGAGGTGGCTGCAGGGGCTGCGGGGGGCTGGGCCTGGGGAATGGGTGATTTTAAGTGCTCAAGCGGGGAGGCTTCCAGTTTTGAATTGTAAGATCGGGGGCATGAGGAGCAACCTGGTGACTATAGAAGGTGCAGTGTTGGGTGCTGGAGCTTTGCTAAGAGAGCAGGTCCAGATGTCCTCGCCCTACACAAACACACAGTGACTATGCAGGGTGGCAGCTGCTGCATCCCAGTGCATGTCCTGCAGAGGAAACCACAGGGACCTGGAGGTGGGCAGGGCCAGCCTGGTGGGCTTTGGAAGCAGCGAGGTGGCCAGTGTTGAAGATTAAGAGGCTCGGGGAACGGAGAGAGAGCCACATTGCACTGGGATCCCTAAGCTCAGCTTCTGACCTAAACCTTTAGCTAAAAAGGATCAAGAGGTCCTGGCAGGCTGAGGAAGCTTCAAGAGGGAGGGCCATTAACAGAGTCCATGGTGCGCGAAACAGACCCCGGCCAGGGAACCCAGGCCAAGGACCCTCAGCTGCCATCACAGACCCTGGGCAGGGAGCCCAGGCCACGGACCCTCAGCTGCCATCACAGACCCCAGAGCAGGGGGCCCAGGCCACAGACCCTCAGCTGCCATCACAGACCCCAGGGCAGGGGGCCCAGGTCACGGCCCCTCAGCTGCCATTACAGACCCTGGGGCAGGGAGCCCAGGCCACGGACCCTCAGCTACCATCACAGACCCCGCTGCAGGGGAGACGTAGGAACAAGAGGTTCTGACCGCTCACGTTCATAGCGGCACCAAGTCCAGGATGGAGGCTCTGAAGGCTCAGTGCCTCCAAGACCTGCTCCTCATAAGTGGCCTTCCTAGGGTCCTCGGGTGGCTGAAGGGTGCCCTCGGGCCTCCTGCAAAGGTATTGCGGGTGGAGGACACACAGTCAGGATACTACATGGGATGAGAGTCTGGCCGAGTGGACACTGTGGAGGCGGGGAGGCCAGGCGGGAAGCGGAGGCCGACTCAGGTGTGCCTTCACGTGAGGCCGGTGCACTCCCTTGCCCAGGATGCCAGTTCCCCAGGGAGGCTGGGCTTCCTGGGACCCAGGGAGGCCAGCTCAGGACCAGTGGAGCCAAGGAAAGGGACGGAACACGTGTTACGAATACCTGCAGACACAAATCACAGTGTCCCTTTGCTAAAGTGAGCAGTGCGGGAAGATGCTGGGAACAGCTGGAGGACCAGAAAGGACGGAGTTGCGGTCCGCTGAGTGAGGACAGTCCCACCGCCGTACTTAGGAGCCCTGCATCCGCGGATGCTGCCAGCCTTACGGTCCTTGTAATTCCACTTAAGGACACTGCTGTAAGAGGATAATCATAAACCAGGGGGTGTTTACAGGCCTGGAGCGGTGGCTCAGCAGTTAGAGCACTTGCCTGGCATGCACGAGGACCCGGGTTCAAACCCCACAGCAAAGTGTCCGAGAAACAAAAACCAGATGAAAAACTAATAAATAAAATCTATTATTTCTCTCTCCCTCTCTCTTTAGAAAAGGAAAATGTTTATAGGAAAAAATGATGAGTGGCCCACTCATCCAGCAGTCTGTCTGCACACGGGCACTAGGATATGTGGCCTGTGGACCAGACAGCAGCTGTCCCCAAGCCACTCTTGCCAGCCCGTCTCCCACTGAGGAGTGAGAAAGCCAGGTGCTTGCTTCCCCAGGCGCCCTTGAGCTGAGGAGGCCAGGTGCCCTGTTTATAGCAAGGCCACAAGGAGATGCGTGTTCTGGGGTTATAAGGTAGCCATTCCTTGCCCAGGAGAAGGTCAGATGATAACATTCCTTTGCCATATTTTCTGCTGTTGAACACAAGTGCATTGCCTGGAGCTGTGGCAGTGATCTTGGGGCCCTGAGGCAACAGGCTTGAGGAGAAAACATCAACAGCATTCTGAGAATGGCAGAGTGGGAACGGAGGGATCCCATCCTTTGTTGGAATAAGAGCGTGAACAGACTTCAGTCACCACTGGCCCCCAGAGCCTCATCGCAGCAGAGAAAGGAAATGCTGCTATTAAGCCACTGTGGGTTCTCATCTACAGTATTTGCTGCCAGAGTGTTCTTGTCCATTTTCTCGGCACCCCGCACGCCGAGCTGGCTCTGCCTTGGGTCCCAGGAAGTGGGCATGCCTGGGGAACTGATGCGCTGGGGAGAGAATTCGTGCACAGCCGGGCGACCACACAGCCCACCCCCAACTCCAAGTGCTCCCAGCCCAGGAGCCCAGGAAAAGCTGGAAGCTCCTTGACACAGCGCGGACTCCACAGCCTTGCAGCATGGGGCTGCAAGGGGGATGAAGGCCAAGATCCCCAGCTGCAGATCAGGGGACTCAGGCTGAATCCTGAGCCTCTGACTGAACCAGGAGCCTCTGACTCCAAGGCCACCATGCTGCCTCCCTCCCCTGGGCCTGTTCCCTGGAAGCCCTGGAAGACTCTACCAGCGGAGTCCTCCGTGGTTCCGTGGGCAGCCAGCTCTCCGCACCCAGCAGCGCGGGCGGGAAGCACTAGAGTCTTCTGGTGATGCTCTGACTGAAGACGTCCAGAGACGCAGGCCAGGCTCCCGGTGGCTGCAGAGGGGCCAAACTGGCTGCCTGGCCTGCAGATTCCCCGGGAGCCAGGCATGCAATAGGCACTCGCTACACGCACACAAGGCCCAGTGCCACATAAGAAGTGGCTTACAACTGTTACCAAGACTCCCAAGGACACCCGGAGAGGGCTGCAATCACGCACATCCTTAAAAGGGAATATCACCTAGCCGTCAAGTGCTGCTCTCAAGGAACATCTTAGCACTTGCAAGCGGTATTGATTCTACAGTATTAGATTAAAATTAACCAGGATCCAACACGTAGAGATCATTCCTGTCCCTCACAGTTTAAACTGAGCAGGTACCGGAAGGGTGCAGAGATTGGGCCTTCCTTGGAGAAGGGCTCCGGGACGGGTTGGATTTTGTTCCTTGTATTCCTCTGTATTTCCAGGCTGCCTTATCATGAGCACAGAGCACTTTAAAACTAGCCTCTGTGACTGCCAGGGGTGACGCCGTCACCTTCCCCATGTGCCACTGAGGACGCACCCTGGCACCTACTGGCTTTCTCCGCTGGCTACAGGGCAGGCGGGTGGCCCGGCACAGGGAGCCTGGGGAGCAGCGGGCACCAGGGCGCTGTTTCTGCATGCGTTCTGGGTGATCCAAGTCCACAGCTGCACTCGGGACCTGACGCTTCACAGAACAATTTTAATTGAAATGGAAATGGCGGAGCTGCTCCTCACAGGCTGTGTGCCTTGCAAGCACTGGGGACCTGCCAGGAAGGCCCCTGCCGGGAAGGTCCCTGCAAGAGGCTCTGGACACAGGTCCGCAGTCTCAGAGCCGGGCCTACAGACACCCAGCTGGCAGCAGAGACCCTTGTCTAGGTATTCTGGCTCCCAGGCAGGGAGTCATCAGGTGGCAACATCAGAGGTCACCGCTGGCCTTTGAACCCAGTGAGGAAGCCTCTCCGGGCCACCTGGCTGCTCTGCCCACCTCCAGGCTCAGCAGAGGGCTTTGTGGTGGGCACCAGGGCACTTTTACATTCAGTCCCATGGAGAAACCCGTGGCCTGAGCCATCCCAAGGGACACAAGCCAAGAGGGCTGGAGAGACCCACAGGACCAGAGCACCACCCATGTGCCACTGGGGTCTCCATGCAGGAGTCCCTACAGGAGGCCCCCTTGCTGCCACAGTGCAGAGCAGAGGTCCTGAGGGATGGGTTATGGGAGGGTGACATTCCCCAGGGATGTCCCCAGGAGATTAGGAAATAGCGCTTGCAAAAATCTCCACTGCCTGTCTCAGATGCGTAACCCGCCCCGCCCACCCCATGATGCTTCCTCCTGCCCTGGCCTCCACCTCCACCTAGACTTGTACCCAGCAGAAAGTGGCCCTCAGTGGGACCCCAGGATTCCTGGGCCATCACTGTGGGGCAGAGGAGGATCTGCCCTCTGGGGTGCTGCTCCCCATAAGACCAACCCCAGGGGGCAGCCTTTAGCTGCTTCTCTCGAGACATCAGGTGTTCAAAGCAGAGCCAGCCAGACCCAGGGACTGGATCTCCCCTGTATGGAGGTGAGAAACCGAGACACTTGTGACCCTAGAGCCGTGGACACCAGAGGTGGGGGAGGGACGCTGGATTTGATTGACATATGCTCTGTCTGTGCCTGAAACATCCCGCCCAACCCCGTCAGTAAGCACAATTAATGCATGTTAATCAAACGTTCTTAATTAAAAATGAAAGATTCCAGGCCAGGGTCACTCCCCAGAAGAGAACATCACACCTCCCCATGCCCCCCAAGGCTGGCTGGGCTGAGCCTGCTCCCTGACCAGGCAGAGACACGGGGGGCGGGGGGGGCCAGCAGTGGGCAGGGAGGGAGGAGCCCGCAGCCCCCAACCCTGCCCGGTCCTGAACTGAGGCTTTGCCGACTTGGTCCCACACTGGAACAGTTTGGGTCTCTCTCCTCAGTTTCCCTTCTGGGAATGTATATTTCGTTTACAGCCCCTCTAGGGGGCCCCGGCCTATTGGAAGTCAGGTCAACAGCCATGAGCCACAAGGAGACAGCCATAGCATGAGGCCACTCACCCTCCTGTCACTCTCACTGTCCCACTAGAGAAGCAGTCCAGGCCCTCATGCACGAACTCAGCAAACCTGTGGCCTGGGCTCAGTGTCACCGCCGAAGTGACAGTGACGAGCAAAAGTGGCTGTGACTGAACTGGAGCTCTGGCCCAGATCTAGCCCCAAGGGCTGCTTCCCCTGTGCCCGTTTCCTGGAAGCCCTGCTCACTGCTAGAGGTGGGGTTGCAGTGCAGGGCGATCCCCTCCCTTCTAATTCAAGCGTGTGGACAGAGGGTCCTGGGCCCAACAGCAGGTAGCTAAAGGAGCTGGGAGATGCTCCACGGGCCCCAGTGGACCCCTGCAGCAGCTGCTCTGAGCAGCGGCTTAAAGTCAGCAGTAGGAGCACCAGGTTCTCATCCCCCAAGACCAGATTTGTGGCCCCAGTGAACCTCAGTTTTACCCCATGCAAAATGAGGGGTCTGTGCCAGACAGAAGCATGCCCAGCCCCTTCCAGCCCAGACCTCTGGAAGCTGGACGGGAGGCAGGATGGGCACAAGGTGAAGCAGCCTGAGAACTACATCTAAGATTGGTTCCTCAGGCCGCGGCCCCTTTACTTCCCCTAGGAAGATGAGTGGGCCTGCCAGGCCTGCCCCATCCCTCAGCCAGGGCCCGCTGCACCAAGACCCAGCATTAAGTCACAGGAGAGCTCCCGCACAGCCATCCATCACCACCCGCCTCGGTGCCCTGCTACCAGTGCACTCTGCCTCAGGTGTGGGACCGGGGATACACAGCCACAGACCCCAGGCCACCCCCGCCCACCCTGACACTCAGGGTAGCCAGGCACAGACCCAGACCCTGGGACCCCTTGGAGCCAGACACTATGGGGACCCTGCTTCTCAGAGGTGTCCCATCCACCTGTGGCTCTCCAGGTGTCCCTGATGCCAGGGGACAGGGCTGAGGTTGCCAGGCCCACGCAGTCAGATGGAAGACACTTGCACATGCATGGAGGTCAGGGAGTGCAGGAGAGGAAGGGAGAGGAGAGACCCCTGAGGGGGGCTGCAGCAGTGTGAGGACCTCAGCTGCCACTCTTGGGAATGGGGACATCCACTGGGAGCCTCAGAGCCATGGAGGAAAATGTCAGCAGATTGACAGCTTGAGGGACGACTCTGAGCACTGTGCCCCTTGACCAGACTGACCACCAGTGGGAGGCCAAGGAGGAGGCCCTGCAGCCTTCTCCCTAGACGGAGGCCATTAGGAGGACAGAGAGGAGGCCCTGCAGCATCCTCCCTAGAGGGAGGCTGGCAACCAGGTGGAGTGCAGGAGAGAATCCCCCCTAGGGAGGAAGTTGTCATCTGCTGCTCTCAAGCAGTGGGACCGTCTCCCTCCACAGTGGGAGGACTTCATCCCTGACTCTGTTTTGAAATCCTGCCATTTTGTGAAGATCAGGAGCAGATGGACTCTCACCCAGTGCTGTGCTTTGGAAACACCCACAACGGTCAGTTGCTGCTCCACCCAGCAGGGTCCTTCCCCTGCTCTTTGCCCCTAGGGTGCCACTGTGTTGAGGTGCCCAGTGGACTCCAGGGGGACTCCAGGTGCACAGGTGTTTGAGCAGCCACATTCAAGTTCATGAGAGAGATCTGGGTTGGACGAAGCCCTTGGGCATGGTCTCCCGTAGGTTCTGTTTTGAGCCTCAGTCTGAACATCGTAACCAAGAGCTGAGCGAGCCTGGGCGCTGCCAATCGGGACCGAGAGTTGCAGCACAGTGGGGGGAAAAGCAGGAATGCTTGCCCCCCACCTGCTGTCCTCCCAGCAGGAGTGGCCACATGGCCCAAGGCGGCTCAAAGACAATCACCCGGCGGTTCAGCCACGTGGACGTTGGCAGTGGTCCTGCAAGGCCACCTGAGGGAGGCTGGAGGAGCCAGGAGGAGCAGGAGCCAAGCGTGGAGACAACAGAGCAGCGTGAGAGTCTGGGGAGGAGAGAGGGGGCCGGGTTGGTCTCTTGCACTGATGGGAAATGGAATGGCCGCGGAAGGTCAGCGTGCAGGAGAAAGATCTGGGCATCCTCGGAAAGACAACCCTGAGTGGGCAGGAGAGGGCACACCTGGGGACAACGAGGAGGCAGGAGGTGGGCGAAAGGGTGCTGGAGCAGGACAGTGAGGCTCTCGGCTTCGGGGTGTGGCAGTGCGTTAGAGGTCAGCAGAGACCAGCCGAGTCCAGGACGGTGCCAGGCATGAACCGCCGAAGGGCAGCTGTCAGGGTCGCTGCGTGCTGGAGGCTGCAGGTGGAGCAGTGGACTCCTCTCCCGCCAGGCCCCCGGTGCTGGGGAGACTTGCAGGGAGGAAGGACCGGATGTGACCAGGGCTGAGGCAGTCATCGGCACAGCAGTGAGATGGAGCAAGGAGTCTGCAGGGCTGCAGGAGGAAGGACCTGGGGCGGCGGGAGGCAGAGCTCAGGGTGGGCGGTGAGGGTTGGCACCCCCCAAAAGCTCAACACCTAAGACAAAGCAGCACTGCTGAGAGGCGAACTGATTTGTTGAGGGCTGAACCCAGGCAGGGAGTTCATCCCCTGGCAGGGAATAGTTGGGCGGTGACTGTGGCAGGAGGGTGTGGCTGGAGGAGGGGGTCCCTGGGGCGCCCTCGGGTGTGAATTTAGTATCTGGCGGTGGAGTCTCTCTGCTTCCCGGTGTGCTCCCTGGAGCCGCCTCCCTCTGCCACACTCTTCCTGCATGGTGTCCTGCCTCTCCTTGAGCCGAACATCGCGGAGCCGGCCTCCTATAGACGAGACCTCTGAAACCGCGACCTCCTGAAAGCGCATTTTCTCCTAAAATTGTTCTTGTCGGGTCTTAGTCACAGCACAAAGAAGCTGACTTAACAGAGGGTAGACACAGATGCTCCGCGCACCGCGGACCCTGGCGAGGCTGAAGGGTTCTGGTCCTGAGTTGAACTTGATTGTGGCAGCGTGGGCAGAGACCAGTCTAAAGCTTGGTGGCTTCGACACGATTCACGAGCAGCTTCCTAGTCCTAGGAGTCAGCTCTCTTGCTGGGCCGTCCTCACCCACCTGGGTTCAGGGGCTGAGGTCAACCAAGGCTGCCAGGCTGGGCATCCGAGGGCCTCGTTGTGGTTGGTCGCTGATGTGGCTGTGGTAGGAGCTCAGTTGGGGCTGAGACTGATGTTCACACACTTGGCCTCTCCTTGTGCCTTGGGCCTCCAGGGAGTAATAACTGGGCTCTGAGAAGCCTCCCAAAAGAGGTCATCTCAGGAGTCCCGAGTGGAAGCTTCTAGGTCTCTTCTGGCCTGGCCTCAACAGTCCCAGAACACCACTCTCTTTTTGTCAACTTGCTACCAAAAGACCTGGCACAAACAATTAGAGGAGGAAAAGTTTCTTTGGGGGCTCATGATTTCAAAATTCTCAGTCCACAGATGGCCGACTCCATTGCTCTGGGCCCAAGGTGTGGAAGAACGTCATGGAAGGCTATGGTGGAGAAAAGTGACTCAGGACATGGCCACCGGGAAGCAGAGAGAGACTGAACTCACAGAACAAACACCCTGAAGGCTCTCCCCCAAAGACCCACCTCCACCAGCCACGCCTACCTGCTGACAGTCACCACCGAGTTAGTCCCCACTGGGGGATCAAGGCACTGATTAGGTTAGGGCTCGCATAACCCAGTCCTTTCACCTCAGCTTTCTTGCATCATCTCATACATGAGTTTTGGGGAACATCTCGTATCCAAACCATAACACACTCCTACCATTTTCTGTAGGTCAAACCAGGCACCAAGGGGAGTGGATTAGACTCCACCGCAGGTGAGGACCAAGGAGGAAGGAAGAGGTGGTGTTTTTCCTCTTATCTTCCCTCCCTCAAGCTGAGAGCCAGGGTGTGGGATGGCAACGCCCCAGTGTTCTTAGCAGCTCCCTGAGCAGGTGAATCGGGAGCCTCTGAATGTGTCTGGTGTCCTGACAAAGGCCACCCACCGAGTCCGCTTCTCATTTTGAGCATCTCCCTTTGAGTATCTTGCAAGGTACAGAGAGTGCCCTTCTCTGTAGCCCTACCTTGAAAACACACCAGTTCACACTTCCAACGCCGTCTGGGGATCTCCCGCGTGAGGTCCTCAGCTCATCAGGTACTTTCCGTTTCTCAGGTGACACGGCGCAGACTTATCAGCAGCACATGACAACGGCCTCCTTCTCCGCAGCTGATAGCTGCTCCCTCACTGTCCCTCAAGCCTTCCTAATGAGTCCTTGTGGCCTTTTCAGCTGCCTGCCACTCCGTCCAAAGGCCAAAGCCACACGTTCTAGGCTTTTGATGCTACAGCACTCCACCTCCAGCTACCAACTTCTGTTCCCGTTCCCTATTGCTGAGGAACAAACCAGGTGACAGTCAGTGGCTTAAACTAGTTAATATTGATATTATCTTCCAAGTTTCTGTGGGTTGACAGGGCTCAGCTAGACGGATCTTCTGGGGACCTGTCATATATTAACAGATTGACACCATTTGACAGCTCCTCTGCTTTGGATGCCCACCTTAGCAACTGTCCTGGTGGGCAGTTCATGGGAGCTGATCTGGAGCTGACTGCTGTGTCCTTAGGTGGCCACTCGGGTGGCTTCCCACAGAGTGAAGTCTGGGCTCTCAGAGGAGCATCCCACTGTCTGTTGGTAAAGCGAATCACTAGGACCAGCCTGGACTTGGTGGGAGGGAAGTTAGGCCCTGCCCTTGACTTAAGGAGTAGCAAGCT
Source organism: Aplodontia rufa (assembly GCA_004027875.1). Lineage (NCBI taxonomy): Eukaryota > Metazoa > Chordata > Mammalia > Rodentia > Aplodontiidae > Aplodontia > Aplodontia rufa. Next base: position 54,885 of record PVKS010007614.1, on the reverse strand, counting down.
CGGAGGGAAGGGGTGCCCTCTGCAGAGACTCCACCCAGGCAGGATGGAGAATACAATCACTGGAGGCTAGGGACTGAGGAACTGGGAGGCCAGGGTGTCGGAGGGGTGTTGATGTGGGTGTTGAATACAACAGGAATTGCGACAGCATCGTGTTGCAATCTTTAAGGCATCAGTGGAGTGGCCTAGGGGTGGTAGGTGCCCACAAGGGTGGGAGGAATCAGGTGAATGTCAAAGCTTGAGTCTTTTTTTTTTAAGAAAGAGGGGCAGTGAGAGAGAGAGAGAGAGAGAGAAAGACAGAATCAGTTTTATTTAGTTTTTCATGTGACTTTCTTTGTTCGAACACTTCATTGTATATATGGTACTGGGGTTTGAACCCACGAACTCGTGCATGCGAGGCAGGTGCCATAAGCACTGAGCCACTGCTCCAGCCCCAAAGCTGGGGCCTTAATCAAAGAGAAAGGAAGGACAGTCAGGAAGAGCAAGAAGGAGTAAAGAGAATGCTGGTCTCCAGGCCTGAGACCTTTGGCAGAGGAGAGAGCACCACTTGAGGGAGGTGCAAGGGAAGGCTAGCTGCCCCACTTCCCAGAGCCCATCAGTTCCATCCAGAACCCACGGAAGGAAGAATCAACTTCACTGAGACAACTTATAAGCAAACTGTTGAAACACAAAGAGAATTTTGAGTGGCTTATGTCATACAAGGGAGACTCGATAAGATCATCCGTAGATTCCTTGCCAGAGCTGGAGGCTAGAAAGGCAGTGGACCAATATATTCAAAATGCCAAAGGGGAAAAGGTGTCACCCAAGATTCCTACCTGAAGCCACGTGTGGTGGCACAGGCCTCTTATCTCAGTGACTGAGGCAGAGAATGGCAAGTTCAATGCCAGCCTCAGCAACTTAGCAAGACCCTAAGCAACTTAGTGAGGTCCTGGCTTAAAATAAAATAAATAAATAAATAAAAAGGGCTGGGGATGTGGTTCAGTGGCTCAGGGCCCCTAGGTTCAATGCTCAGTATCAAAAAAAAAAAAAAAAAAAAGAAAAAGAAAAAGAAAGAAAGATAGTGAGAGAGGGAGGGAGGGAGGGAAGGAAGGAAGGAAAGGAAGGGAAGGGAAGGGAGGAAGGGAGAGAGGGAGGGAAAAAAAGAATCCTGTCTTTCAAAACCATATTTCAAAAATGAAGAAAAAATTCTCAGATAAACAAAAGCTGAGGGAGTTTGTTACACTAGATCCAACCTGCAAGATATATTCAAAGGAGACACGTAAGACAAAATGAATGGGCACTTGGCAGTAACTGGAAGCAATTTGAACAAAAAAGTTCTTAATAAAGGAAAGCCATGTGCAATGATAAAAGATAGTATCGTGATAACAAAGCTTGGTAGCCCTGCTTTTTGGAGTGCTACACAATTTAAGAGACCAATACATTTTTTAAAAAGTATTAGTCTAAAAATCATTATTATTGTAAGTTTAGTTTGTAACTCCACATCCTGTTTTGTACCTAATTTGAGAGATTTAAGCATTTAAGAAGAATATTGGTTTCTGTTTGGGGCATGACATGTATAAAGATATAATTTTGTGACACCAGTAGCCAAAAGGGGTGGGGTGGAGCTGTAAAGAGACGTCCTTCTGCATGTTATTGAAATTGGAATAAATTCAAATGACAGTTTTATAACTCTAAGATGTACAATGCAATATCCACAGTAACCACAAAGAAAGGAGTTGTAGGATTTGTACAGAAGGAAATGAGAAAGGAATTAAAACATTTCACAGCAACAACAAAAATCAACAAAACACAAAAGAAGCCAGTAATGCAGGAAATGAGGGACAAAAAAAAGCTATAAGACATAAAAACAAAATGTCAGAAGCCCTTCCTTATGAGTAATTACTTTAAATGTAAGTGGATTAAACTGCCCAATCAAAAGACAGAGATTAGCAGGATGGACAGGAACATGTGATCCCACTGCGTGCTGCCTGCAGGAGCCGCCCGTTAAAAGACACAAAAATAAAGGTGGAAAGTGAAAGGAGGGGACTCGAGTGGTGGCTCAGCAGTTACAGTGCCTGCCTGGCACACATGAGGACACGAGTTCGAACCCCAGCACCACGTATGCAACTAAGTGTCAGAGCAGCAAAGTCCACGTGAAAAACTAAAGTTGATTCCCTCTCTCTCTCTCTCTCATTATCCCTCTCTCTTTATTAAAAAAAAGTAAGTGAAAGGATGGAGAAAGAAATTTCGTGCAAATATGATAAAGAGAGTAGAATCAACTCTGCATTAGCCAAAAATTATCTTGAATTAAAAAAAATAATTAAAAAAATGATCACATGTAGCAGGAAAGTGTGTGTTCATAAAAGTTTCAATACAGCAATTACAAACATTTACATATCAAATAAAAACAATCAAAATATGTGAACTGCAAACTGGCAGAATTTAAGAGAGAAAGAGACCATTCAACAGTAAGGGTTGGGGGACTGGAGCGGTGGTTCAGCGGTTGGAGAGCTTTCCCGGCATGCGCAAGGATCCAGGTTCAAACCCCAGCACCACATACACAACTAAGCGTTGGAGAAACAAAGGCCAGATTAAAAAAATAAATAAAATTGATTCTCTTTTTCTCTCCCCCTCCCTCTCTCCCTCTCACTCTTTCTTTAAAAAAAAAAAACAGTAAGGGTTGGGGATATCAGTGTCCCACTCTCAGTAACAGAACTGGACAGGAGGAAAGTAAGGGAACAGAGAGAGAACTAAAGACAAGAACCAACCGGACCCGGCAGAAACAGAAGCGCATGCAGATTCTTCCAAGCGCCTGTTTAATCAGCTCTTTCGTTGCTGTGACCACGAGACCTGGCAAGAACAATTTTAGAGGAGGAAAAGTTTATTTGGGGCTGGCAGTTTCCGAGGGCTCAGTCCTTAGCCAGCTCTGTTGCTCTGGAGGCGAAGCAGAAGAACATCATGTCGGAAGGATGTGAAGGAGGAAATGGCTCGAGATGCGACAGAGACAAAACGGAACAAGGCATAAAACCCCAAAAGGCATCTCCCCAGCTACCCACCTCCACCAGGCACACCCTACTCGCCTACAGCCACCGCTCCCTTAGTCCATTCAAGTGATCGATGCGCTGATCAGGTGACAACTCTCATGACCCAATCATTTCACCTCCAAACTCCCTTACCTTGTAGCACACATGAGCTTTGGGGGACTCCTCATACCTCACCCATAATAGCACCCATGGAGCATTCTCTAGACAGGCTAAACGTTAGGCCCTGAGTTCAGTCTCAAGAGACTTAAAAGATAAATACACAAGTATCTTCTCTGACCTCCGTGAGATAAAGTTAGAAATGAAGAATAGGAGTAAAATTAACAATGTTTTTGTCTTTTCACTGGAAAATTCAAATCTGTAGAAAATAACGCATTCTACATCAATGGAGTCAAGAAAAATCACAAGGGAATTTGGAAAACACAGACAAGTGGAAATGGAAATGTGCACACCAAACCTTAATGGATGTAGGAGAAAAAGTGCTGGGGGAAACTGACAGCTGTCAATCAATGCTTCCTTAGAAGACAAGAGGCTGGGATGTGGCTCAGAGGTAGAGTGGGCTTCGCACATGTGAGGCCCCGGCTTCCACACCCAGAGCTGCAAAAGAAAGAAAAGAAAAGAAAAAGACCGAGAGCGAGGAAAAGCCTCACGTCAAAAACTTAACTTTACAGCTTAGGCAACCAGAAAAAGAAAAACAAACCAAACCCGGAGGCATCAGAAAGAAGAATGAAGATTAGAGGGGACCTTGGTGAGACAGGGAAGAGAAAAATCAATAAGACCAAGTTTGTTCTTTGAAAAGATCAACAAAAGAGACATTTAACTGGATGGGCTGAGCGCGTGGAGAGAAGACAGGAAGTGGGGGCCAGCGCAGCCATCTCAGGTCCAGCCCCGACCTCGGCCAACCACAAGGAAGTCCGGGGTGGAACTCACAGTTCAGGTGCTGCCCGGTGGTGGCGCGGAGCCGGGCTGCATCCTCGGCTGTGAGTCATCGCATGGGGACCACCGTGGGGACGTGTCCCTCAGGCACTTCCTGTCTGTTCACGAGGCAGGTGCGCTCAGAGTCCAGGGGAAGAGCGACCTTGGGAGCCAGGGTTGGCTGAGCATGTGAGGGTCCAGGGACAAGTGGCTTTGCTCCCTCCTCAGGGACCCAATCTGCAGAGGGGATTGGTCTGGGGTTCCCTGGCCCAAGGAAGATTGATCAGGACACTGGAAGGGACCAGCCCACCTCACCCACCTTCGTCTCTGAGGAGAGGGTGACAGACAGTACGTGTCCTCAGTCCCAACGTTGACACTGAGCCTAGTGAAGAGGTTAGAACCTGAGTGGACCCCAATCCACACACCTGTTGTTCTAGCGCTAGCTTGTGTCTCGCATGTGTCCAGAGGCCCTTGTGCTGCACTTAGTCCCTAGGTGCTATTGGGGTTTCCTGGAACCTTTAGGACGTGGGGCCCCAGCAGGAGGAAAGTAGGACCCTGGGGTGCACCCTTGAAGGAGATGTTCGGGCCTGACCCCTTCCAGCTTCCCCAGCTTCCCAGCTGCCATGCGGTGACAGCTTTTTCCACCACGAGCTCCCACCGTGTCACTGCCTCTCCACAGGCCCACAGTGGTGGACTGAGTTAAACAAACCTTTCTTCTTTATGAGGTAATTATCCCAGGTATTTTGTTATAATAATGGGAATCTGACTACCACATCTAGTAACTTATTCCATCAACATCCCTGCTTGTTTACTAGCTGTGTAATATCAAGGCTCCATGACAGATAAAATTATTCACCAAAGAAAAATGTTTCTAAAAATGTTGTATCAATCATCATTATTTTAATTATACATATTCATTGGGTACAAAGTGATAATTCAATATACATACGCAATGCATAATAATCAAATCAGAGTCATTAGAATTGTGGCTCCTTAAACATTTTTTAACTTTTTATTAACATTAGGTACCCTGATATGACCACTATAAATTGTATATACGGATTGATGTATCACACTACACTTCATAAATATGCACAATTATTATGTGTTAAGCAAAAAACTATATATAATCTATATACTGTTAAAAATCCATTAACAATAAAACAAACACGTGGGCAGCGGTGGGTGAGCAGGACAGACTTTGCCCCCATGGGAGGATGGGCTTCCAAGGGGGGGGTCTGAAGCACACAGGGTGAGCTGGAAATCTGTGGGTCTTTATCCCCAGCCTGATGTAATCCTGCCCTTCACTCTGATTGGAGGAGCTCAGGGGCACAATCTACAGGATTGGCTCACAGAAGATGGGGCAGATACTGGGAAAGGGTTAGGTGATTCAGGAAGTGGGCGGAGCTTATGGTACAGGGAGACACATTTGGGGAATTATAAATATGGCTTCCCCCTAGCCTCATGGTTCCCTGACCTAAGATGGCTGCAAGCTTGTTACCGCAGAAATGCTTGTTATTGGATCACAAACTTTGATAGAAAAGAGAACATACATCTCACACTGATATTTGTTTTTGGTTCAAGAAGTAGCACACTGGCCTGAACTTTTTAGCATTCTACAGTTCAACTGCCCCAGAACAAAATCAGAACCTCAGTCTGTTATCACTTACACCGACGTGATAAGAGAGGTAACATGAACATAAAGGGTCCCCTGGGCCAGGAACTGTCCTCCAGCATCTTGTTAAGCCATCCACCCATGATCCCTTGAGGTGACATTGGCATGGCTGACCACCAGGGGAAGAGTGACCTTATGAGCGTTTCTCCCTCGTGCGGGGGCCTGCTCTTCTGGGGTCTGGGGGGGTATGACACTTGTGGTCAGCTGGAGCACCCCGATGACGTGCAGCCTCCCCATGGGGGCAGCGGTGTTCATGCGGCTGACCGCAGGTGCTCATTTACTGCCTTTCGTGAAAGCTGCAAACCGCAAATGTTGAATTTCAGTTCCACAAAGAGTTACACAATCGCTACCTACCTTCACCCGCACCTGAGACGGAGCAAGTCATTGCGCTAAATCTGTTTCTGTGGGTTGCAACAGAGAAAGAATAAGGAGACCCCAGCAGGGCCAGTCTCCTCCCCAGGCCAGAACAGGCTGCTGACTCCTTCCGACCCCGGGTGCTGAGGGTAAGGAGACCCCAGCAGGCCAGTCTCCTCCCCAGATGCAGAACAGGCTGCTGGCTCCTTCCGACCCCGGGTGCTGAGGGGCAGGGAGCGGGCCACCTGCGAGGAATGACAAGGCCAGCAGCCCGGGTCCCAGGGCCTCGTCCTGAGAGATAGGGTCAGGTCCGTGAAGGGAAGTCGGAGCCGGACCTGCTGCCCAGCCCCAGCTGCGACATTGAGAGCAATGACTTTTATTTCATGGAATCCTTGAAACAACAAGGCCCCTGGTGGCGGCCATCTCCATTTCACCTAAGGTGAATCTACTTACACAGGTGTAGTTAACGATTGAATTCAGGTCTTCAGACTTCCGAATTCTAGGCCCAGCGCCTGCTGAGGAGCCTCTGCTGGCTGAAGGCACATCTGCAGTGGCCCTTTTCTGTCACCTTGCAGGGGCAGCTCATGACCCTCTGCTGGGTGCACAGGTGCCTCACGCCTGCTCCATGCCACTCACCATCCTCATTTCTGGGGGAGGTGGCAAGCAGCAGACACGCAGTCTGATGCCACCCAGTGGTCATCACTTCCGGCCAGCCCACAGCATGAAGATGCTCGCCTTCATGCTCCAGAGGAGGGAACTGGAAAAGCAGAGTCCAGCGGTTGGTGTTGAGGCTGGGTATAAAAGAACCAAAGCTGCCATTTGTCACAGTGTGGGTGCCAGGCTCTGGTCCCTCCAACGACCTTGGGGTTAACGCTACCGACACATTTCCAGGTGCAGAACTGGACTCAGTGGCATGATGGGGCTGGCCCGATGCCCGACATCCAAGCAGGGACAGAACCATCCATGGTGACAAGCTCCTCCAGAAATGCTGATTCTTTCTGACTTCACAGAGGTCTCTCTCTTGAGAGGGGCTCTACCTTCTAGCCTTCGTGGGATAGTGGTTGGGCCCAGGTGTGTCAGGTGAGATGCAGGGGAGACAGCGCCACAGCATTTTAGCACTCCGACCCAGAAAGCAGACAGCAAGCTTGGGGAGGGGACAGCAGGACGTAGCCACCTGGGACACATGGCCACTCAGCGGGTGGGGAGTGATCAGGAGAAGAGGACTGCGGGACGAAGCCTGGACAGGTCCAGGGTGTGGTGAGGCAGTTGGCCCTCGGGGTCCTCGCTGGTATGCTGGACGGCCCAAGCTCCATGGAACCACTTGGTGACCTGCTCATCTGAGCAGTCTCTGGTGTGGGGAATAAGAGGGCCAAGTCGGGAAGCCCCAGGGGAGATGGAAGCTGGTGTACAGGGAGGGCAGGGGCTGACCACACTGAAGAACCAGGAGGCCTTGGAGAACTGGAGCTGTCTAGAGGACGGAGCCTTGATATTCAGAGCGAATGCCAACCTGGAAAGATCATAGGTGTTCACTACACAAACCCTGGGGCTGGACGTGGCAGCAGAGACTGACCACAGACACGAAAGAGAATTTTGAGAGGACCAATCAAGTCCTCAACTTGACATGGTGGTGGTTATGCTGTGTAAAGATCGATTAAACTTGTCAAACTCTGCATTTAAATTGAGCGCTTTCTTGCATACAAACGAATCTTTAACAAAGTAGGTTGTTAAGAAGCTGCTGAGTTTGCCTGGTCCTTAGGCCCCTGTCCAGCCAGCAGCCCACTTCCGGCTATCACCGTCTGGTAGTCGGAGCCACTGCCCCTCTTCCTGTTGCGGGAGATGCAGGTGCCCACTTATCCTGGGTGAAGACAGGTGTCCCCAGGTCTCAGGATTTCTTGGCAGGGTCTCCTGATTCCCCAACTTTCACCCCAGCCCCCCTAGAAAGCCAATAGTGACTCTGTGCTCACCGGGGAGGAGCTCCACGTGGAATCGGGCTTCCTGGGAAGAAGGGGCTCCAGCCCCGGTTGCCAGATGGGCTTGGGTTTGGGAGCCTGGGCAGCCCCTGTGTTGGGATCAGGCTTCTCAGTGGTAGGATCTGCCCACAGCACCTGGATTGTTAGGGGCATGTGGCCTCTTCACAGGGACATAACCAGAGGGGCTCTCAGGGTACTGACTACTATGCCAGTGCCCCTCATGCCTGCTGTGTGCTCTGTCCAGGTGCACACAAGACAGTCCTAACCCCGGCTGCTGTGCTGGGTGGGGCGCTGGGGTCAGAAGTGCCGACCTCTCTCAGGTGATGCTCCTGTGATGATGTCGGACCCAGAGAGCTCCCACAGAACGGCCTGGTATCAGCTGCCCTCCCCAGCCCTGCCCTGCAGCCACGTCAGTCGCCGTGCCCCCTGTGGGCCACCCTGAGCCCTTGCACCGAGCTGTTAGCTCAATCCCGCCCTCCACTTCAGGACCCCTGAAGGCACTGGAGTGAGGGTGGGGGGCTTGAGGATGACAGAAGGGGATGATGGAGCAGATGGGGAGTGTGTGGAGTGCTCCCCTGAACCGCTGTCCTTCATGCCAGAACGTCTGATGGAGCTCAGGCCTGGATCCCCCAGTCCTGCTCGGGGAACCACCAGTGTGGGAAAAGCACAGGAGACACCGGTGCCCCTTCTCCCTTCTTTACTACTTAATTACCCTGTCCTCTGCTGTCACATCATGGTTGATTTCTCTACTATTCAGAGGAAGACACTGCTCAGAAAGGTTGGATGACTGTCCCAATGTCACTGAACAAGTAACTTCCAGGCAGAGCCTCCCTCCAAAACCTGTGTGCTTTCCAGTGATGTTGTAGTAGCCAGCAGTCCCCTGAGCTCTCCATAGGGGGCTAAAGCCCCCTGTGACGTCCCTGCTGCATGCCCCCACCCCCATGCAGCCCCCAATGCAGAGACCTCTTGGGTGGACCACAAGGAGACCATGGCCTGCCCTGGAAGCTGAATATGGACTCCTCACTGCAAAGGAGAAAGGGTTAATCTCTTAGGGGCCTCCTGGGGACAATCAGTAGCATTAATAAAATTACTGGCAATAATCTCCTAAAACCATGACCGGAATGTAGCCACCCAAGGTGCGTTAGGTCCCAGTCGTTTCTGTGACTCGGCAAGGAGACCGTGTGAACTCAGCTTCCCTGTCCCAGGCCCTTACTATCATCCTCTCCACTTTGCGGGTGACACCCTCCTGGCACCTGGATGTCCCTTCTTAACCTCCCACCTGTGCTGTCCCGGGTCACACCCAGCCACATTCAAGCTCTATTACATTTACGCTCCAAATTAGATGGGGGACCAGGGGTGAGAACTGACTGCGGAGGCGGTGGCCCTCGGGCAGGTGGAGGAGAGCCTGCCCTGGCTAATTACATGAGCTGATCGCTAGCTGGTCGCTCCCTCCTCTGCAGCAGGAAGCCACCTGACCTCCCTCGTTCAGGCCTGACGTTCACGAGCAAGATGCAGAGGCGTGAGACTGAATCCATGACACAGTGGCCTGTCCTGTTCCTGTCACTGACAGCGTGAAGAAGCTGTAGGGGGAAGTGGGCACTTCCATTGTCTGCCTTCTTGTCCTGACCACAGGGGCCAGGGCAGGGTGATACCAGGGCGTGGATGGAGTGGCCGTCACGTGCTGGGCACCTCCACACACAGGCACTGAGCTCCCTCTTCTGCACATTGTACCTCTCTTACTTCTCAGTTTTCCTCTCTTCCCCTGGGTAAACTTAGGCCCAGAGACCTCCCCAGGGCCACACGGCTAGCAGCTGGGAATACATCCAGAGCCTGTGGCTCTGAAGCTCAGATGCTTAAAGCAACTCCTACCCTGCCCCATTTCCTGTTGTATTTGGGGCCCCTACACCATGCACACCCTCACTACTGACCTACACCAGGCCCTAGAAGGGGCGCCGTGCTGTGGTGGAACTGGGTCAAGACCACCCACTTGCCCCTTCCAGGGAGGTAGCATGAGTTACTGTCTCTGGGCCTCAGGGTCCTTGTCTGTGAAATGGAGACAGGAGCGCCTACTCTGTGTGAAGACAAATTGAGCCCTAGGCATAGAAGAGAGAATACGTGCCCAGAGCCAGAGGACTCGAACCCCCTGCAAAGAAGAAGCAAACAAAACCAATCTGACTTTAAGTCAGAAGCACAAACATCAGGCTTTGCTCAGAAAAGCCAAAACTTCAGAGGTCTAAAACTCCTAGTCCACCTGCTGCAAGAGTCCCCTCTGCGGTCAGAAGCAGTGAACGGAGGCTCTCGGGGAAGCGAAGCCAGCAGCCCCTCTGAGGCCAGGGAGGACACACGGGCCACCACAGACCACCACAAACAGAGGCAGCTCAGGAGCTTTCTGAGCCCAAATCCCAACCCACACCCACACTGGGCAGGGCTAGACCCAGGGAGGCAGTCACCCGACCTCATATCTCCGGCCCAATCAAACTCTGATTCTGCAGAAGCAGAATCAGGTAGGTGCTCAGAGCAGCCCTAAGAAAGCCATCGAGACAACACAGCCAGCAGAGGGGAGGCTGAGGCAGACAGCAGAGTCCTCGGGACCCTCAACCAGAGCAGGGTGATAGAACCTTCCAGACTAGGCGTGAGGGACAAAAAAGATAAACCAACGCCCAGCTTTGTTATTGGTGAACAATAATTGGACCTAACCTTGCGTCCAACCATGGAGAGGTGGTGTGATTATAAATTAACCGTAAAATAAAACACTCTCCAGCAGGGAATACGAAGTCAGAGGAGAACAGTCCATAATAAACATATTCCAGTATTTTTATAATATGAAATCTAGATGCAAAAATGCACACGTTCTATTTTCATGCTCAGTTTGAGATACACATTGGTGGAGAGGACTGTCATTTCCAGCTCCCTCGAAGGCCCTGTGGCTGTCCTCAGGTGTCCCCTCGCTGTCCCCAAGAGGCACTGCTAGCCTAAACTTTGTGTGAGTCCCTCCTCTTCCCTGTACTGTGTTCTGCAAATGGCGTGCATTCCTGAACACAATGGGGTTACATTTTCTCAGCTTCCAACTCAATACAAATGGCTCTCACCCGCCTGCTGGCTGGCTTGCCCTTCCCGCCTGGTGCTGTTTCCTGAGTTTTCCATGCTAAGCAGGCTCTGCTGTCCCTGCCCTGCACGGTGCACCTCTGCATTAGAGCTCTTCAATTTTTCCAGCAGGGCTGCTGTTGGCAGGTGTCGGAGTCATCTTCTGTATTTTTTGCTATTATGAATAAGACTGCTGTTAACATTGTGGGGCCTGGAGTTCCTCCGGGGCTACACATATGGACATGGAGTTGCTGGTGGATGGCAAATTGTTTTCCAAAGTGCTTGTAAGCGCCACCCTGGCAGCAGTGGACAAAGGCTCCTGTTGGTCCACAGCCACCCTGCATATATCAGTCAGGATCCTAACAGGAGGCAGACTGCTCTCCAGAGATGACTCAGCGAAGATACTGCTTCCCAAGGTGCAGCCAGAGGTAACCAGGGCCCGAGGTGGAAGGGCAGGTGCTGCCAAACCAGGGACGTCGGAACACGGAGGAGGCAGCCCAGCAAGAGCTCCCAGTGTGACAAGAGGCAGCGCCCGCGTAGATAGCAAGACACGCTCCCAGCTCCCTTCCCATCATGAAATCCGTGCCAATCAAAGCCAGCAGATGAGAGCCAGCCCTCGTAACCCACAGGGGTCGTCTGATAGGGCAAGGCAGGAGAAGGGCTGGGGCGCAGCGCGGAATAGGCAATCCTTCAGACTTTGGAATTCGTGCCCATGTGTTGTGAGTGAGAGGCTTTCCCATTTTTACTTTAATTACACCTCCACATCATTAATAAGAGTGGACATGTTTCATAAACTTTATTGGAGATTCATGACGTGCTCTCTATGAAACCTTTGCACACAAGTCTCATGGACTTGCAGAGTTCCCTTGTGTCTGCTCAGTACCACTCCTTTATCGGTTACGAAGCCACCAACATCTCCAGATGGTGATGCACCTCCCCCTCTGGATAAGCAGAGGAACCTAGACTGTAATATTGTCAACCTCGTGGATCCTTACGGTGTGTGTATGCATACGCATTAGTGGTGTGATTTCTTCCAAGTCTCTCTTAGGAAATCAGCCCCTCCGTGGAGTCCAGCTTCACACATTCCTTCCCTGCGCTCCTCCAAAAGTCTTAAAGTTGCTCTCTTCCCTTTTAAGTGTTTGATCCAATGCTCATGAATGAATGCCATGAGAGAGGTGCACAGGCAGTTTCCAATTTCCACAAAACAGACCTTTATCACAACATTATTGATCGATTATCCCTTTTATTGTCTTGTCCTATCCATAAATATGCAACATATCCCAGTTTAAGGATTTCAAAGATGACATCAGCAAAGGGTGAAAACACTCAGTCTAAAGAGCTCGCCTATCTTCTGTCAGATTCAATCTTAGTTTACTTTTCTTGTGAATGCTATTTGTAAGTTGTATTTGTTTAATTGAAATGTTAAATTGATTGCTTCTGATGTATACAAATGCAACTAGCTTGCTTACTGATCCTATATCCATTAAGGTTACATAGGTTAGGGGCTGGAGCTGTGGCTCAGTGCTCACGGCACTTGCCTGGCATGCACGAGTACACGAGTTCAAACCCCAGCACCATGTGCACAACGAAATGTCCAGGGAACGAAAGTCACATGAAAACTAAGTAAAGATCGCTTCTCTCTTTCTCCCTCTCTCACTTGTTCCCTCTTAAGAAAAAAAAAAAGGTTACATAGGTTATATAAGATCAATATAACCTTTAGTAAGGTTTAGTAACTTCACTGAATTCTACCTGATTTATATAATTTGTCTCTAGACTCTGAGATTTTTCTGAGACAAGCACATAAGTCTGCACATGATATTTCATTCCTTCCTGATATGTATTCCACTATTTCTTTTTCTTGCCCTATTGCACTGTTTAGTTCCTCCCATACATTGCTTAATAGCAGTGTTAATAGTGAGCGTTCTTGAATTAAAGAAATGCTTTAATTGTTTTTCCACCTGGTGTGATGTTTGCTATTGGATTTTAGAATCTGAATCGCTTTTTAAAGTTTAAATAAGAACTTCTATCATAAAGGAATGCTGAATTTAAGTAAAGTTTTCTCTGTATCTTCTTGGCTGACCATATTTCTTTTCTCCTTTAACTTGTTGATGTGGGAGTTGGAGTGATGGCTCAGATGCCTGGCATGTGTGAGGACCCGGGTTCAAACCCTAGCACTACATATACAACTAAGTTTCAGAGCAACAAAAATATGATGAAAAATCAAATAAAATTGATTCTCCATCCCCCCCCCTCTCTCTCTTTAAAAAAAGAAGTTGTTAATGTGGAAGAAATAAGCTAATATATTTTTTATTTTTGCTTTTTGGAACAGAACCTTGTTAGTCATAAAAGGTTGTCTGTTTGATACCTTGCTGCTGTATTTGGCCAGCATATTTTTAGGACTTTTGCATCCATGTTAATATTTGAGACTGGCCTATAATTTCCTTTTCACAAACTGTCCTAGTTTTGATATCAAAATTACATACTTCTCATAGTTGATTTTGTAACAGTATTCTCTAAAAACATTTTGTGTGGGAATAATAATATCTATTCTTTGAACAGTAAAATCTGAATGTGAAATTCTCTGGGTCTGGTATATTCTTTTACAGGAATGTTTTAAACTGAATTCAGTTTCCTTAAATGTTACAGGAATTTTCAGGATTTTTCATTTTTCTTCAGGCAGTTTTGGTCATCTGAATTTTCCTGCCTTTTTTTCCCCAATTTTGTCTAAATTTTCAACTTTACTGGCTTAGGGTGGGGTAGCAGGGGTCCCCACTCTCACTCTGAATGTAGTGAGGGAGCTCAAGGAGAGCGAGCTGAGGGACAGGTGGACTGCCACCAACGATGGGGGCGTGTGACAGCATCTTCCCACACTAGATGCAGCCTCCGCAGACAGCCTTGAAGAATCCTCCCAAGACCTCTCCACAGAGGTACAAGGAGAGCTGAGGATGAGTGGGCACTCAGGTTCCCAGAGTCGGGGAGAAGGCAGAGCGGAGGAGAGAGGAAAGCACTGTTCTGAACGGTGTGAATCACAGGCCCACCTACACCTACTCCCTCTGGGTGTTGGAAGCACCACAGGGAGCCCCAGGCAGACCCTGGTTTGAGCTACCTGGAGGAGAGCCACAACAGAGATCAGTGACTGTTAGCGCCTTCATCAGCCATGAGAGACCCTTCCGCCCGGCATCTCCTCTGCTCCAGACAGAGGGGTGTGAAGCACAGCGGAGACCCAGGAGCAGTGGGGGTAACAGGGAGGAGGCCGTGTCCCCTTCCTCTACCCCATCTTCTAGCCTCAAACTGGCCCAAAGTCTGGTTTGGTCCTTAAACTGTAAATGGTGGTTGGAGTTTTGAAGATTCTAACACAATGGGCTTTTGGACAGCTGAAGTCACAGGTTAGGAAGAAAGCCAGATCCCCAAAGGGCCTCCACCTCTCCTTGCCAGACCCCACCATTGCCCTTCTGGCCTCCCACTCCTTCACTCCACCCCACCACCACCAGCAGCACGCTGGCCGCTGCCCTTCCTGGACTCTCCAGCCTCATCCTTACTGGGGACTTTGCATGCGGTGCTCCAGCCTGGAACAGACCTGAGCCAAGAGCTGCTGGGCTGACCCCACCCTGTCCACACCTTCCCTCCTCAGTCCCTTCTCAGGACTGCTCTGCCGCATGCACACACACATGCACTCACACACACATGCACACACACTCACACAACACACACACATGCGCACATGCATGCGCACATGCATGCACACACTCACGCACAAGCACATGCACGCGCACACATACACACATGCACACACATGTGCATGCATGCACACACACATGCATGCACGCACACATGCATGCACGTACACATTCATACACATGCACGCACACATGCACTTGTACACGCATTCACACATGCACATGCACACACACAGGTGCACACACACCACTAGCGTTCCACCTCACGGCTCACTGACATGCCCATACCCCACCTCCTGTGACGTTTGTTGTTATCTCCAGCCTTACTCCTCTGGGGGCCTTGGGCTCCAGGACAAGGGACCATAGTTCACTTTGTTCCCAAGTGAATCTGTGCTGTCCATAGTGTTGCCCAAGGAGGACCCTCAATCCTTGTGGGAACCCGTGAACACTCCCCAGAGGAGGCCTGGGGCTCCCAGACAGCTGAGTGCTGTGTGCTGACCACGGTCCTCCTCAGGGTCCTGTGGCCCTCAGCTTGGTGGAGGCCGTGTTTGGCGCTGCTGTGCCACCAGGACAACCAGAACTTGGTGGGTCAGTTTCTGGGGCTGCAGGAGGCCAGAGGGCAGAGACACTCCAGTTACCACCCAGCTGCCTCATCACCTTCCCCCAGCTGGCCCCATTCACAAGGTACCTCGTCACCCCCCCCCCGCCCTTCACAGGGCATCTCGTCACCTTCCCCCAGTTGGTCCCCATTCACAAGGCACCTTGTCACCCCCCACCCTGCCATTCACAGGACACCTAGTCAGCTTCCTCCAGCTGGTCCCCATTGATAAGTTACCACCTTTCTGCAAAGTCCCAGAGGAGCGACATGGCTGCTCCGGGTTCACAGCTGTCCCTAGAGTCCCAGGTCTCGTCCCACTGAACACCAGAGTGCCCTTATCATGCTCCAGAGGCCTCGTGGTGCCTCCTCTGCATGTCGCAGGAGATGCACTGCCTGCTCCCAGGCTCCCAGGGCCATCAAGCTTGTTGAAAGACAGCCAACCCCTGGCTCCTCCTGGGCTGCTTGATAAGGAGCTCCAAGGCCTCTGCTCCTGGGAGATAAACCTGCAAGCCAGTCTTGCAGCAGGACTGGGCGCACCTTCTTGAGGACCACGGATCTGGGTGCGATTCATCCCATCTGCTTACCCCAGGCCTTCCTGCATCGCACTCCACCCCCGACAGATGTGGGGTGGCCCACTCCATCTCCCAGGGACAGCTCCCTAGCTCCACAGCAGCAGGAGCCCACGCCCACGGGGACACGGGATCCTGGAGCCCCAGGCCTCCAGCGGTCACTGATGCTTCGGGATTGGCCTGTCCCTCCCGCGAGCAAAGGGAACCTCACCCTGCCTTTGCCGGCACAAGGCCGCCGGCCACTTTCAGGAACTCCCAACCCGGAGGAGGGCCCCTGAGCTGGGAGGCGGGGCGAGGGTTCCAGGACTGAAGCCACTCAGGAGAGAAGGGGGCCCCAGAGAGCAGCTTACGGTGGCTACACCCCACCTGCCCTGTCCCTGCCCCACCTTTGGTTTCCTCGTCTAGTAGATCACACACACGCCCAGCCTAGAGACTGAAGCAGGAGATGACTCGGTTAAGGTCCTTGGGCTCTGGTCAACCAAAGCCTTTATTGGGAGGATACTGGGCACCCATTCAAAAATGAGAGGGGACAGATACAGCAGGTCTCAGAAAGTTCAGGAACCAGATCAGTTCCAGGCACCTGGACAGCAGGAACAGGTTCCTGAGGGCATCTGCAAACATTTCCGATTTTTATGAGAAGCAGATTTCTGGAGAGTCGGATTGGCTGAGCCTGGGTCACATGCAGCCAGGTGGAGGTGGATGATGGACTCCCCCTACACCCATCAATCAATCTCATGATTGACTAATCCACTAAGACTGCAAACCAGGGCTCATCCCCAAAATTAAATTCACCAGAGCCCAGGGAAAGGGACACATGGAGGGAAGAGGGAGAGCAAATGACCTTTCCCCTCAGAGGCTAGGGTCTCCTGGTGACAGAGCTTTGGGAGCCACGGCAGGTGGCTGATCCATACAGCCCACTCCACACTGTCCCCTAGACTTTGGGGGACACGGTTGTAGGGGATTTCTGTTACAAGTCCACCAACACTCCCAACAACGCCAGTCACCCCCGCAGGAGTGACAAACAGCCTGGCTCTGTCCCCCAGCTGTGCAGTTCTGACCTGCCAGGGCACTTTCCTCACTTCCTTCTGATTCCCACCCTGCCCTCCATCGGCCGGGCCAGGACAGGGCTGCTGCCCTTGTTCATGTGGATAGCCCAGGCAGTCTGTGCCTGGCAGGTAAAAGGAGTCCTTTTGACTAATGACCTGCACATGAAGAAAGAGAGTGGGGACACCCGGGCACCCCTCTAGCAGAGCCTGATCCCAGGGACTGTCGCTGGTTCCAGAGGTCCAGGAGCCACAAGGAGACCTCCTGCTGATGACACCAATGTTCACCCTGGAGTTGGGGGCGGACCCGTCAGTGGAGCTGGATGGAGCCCAGGAAGAAGCTAACAGGGCTCACAGAGGTCACAGCACCACGTAAGCAGCTCCTATCAGGGAGGCCGGAGCTGGGGTATCCCTCCTTCTGTGCGTAGAAATGCTGCAAGCATCCACATCCCTTGGCAAGGTCAGGGAGGACAGTCCCCACCATGCACTGTGGCCCCATGGCAGCTCCTTCCAACCCCTAACACCAAGCTCATCCAAACAGCTCTCAGGGTGGGGATGCTAGGAGCTCCTGACTACCACGGTACTTAGCTTATGCATCCATCTTCCAGAGCTAGGCTCTTCCTGACTCCTTTATGTGCTGAGTTCAGTTCACAGATGAAGTGGCCTCAGCAGGCTGCCCTGTGACTTCATCTCCAGAACCTCAGGATCAATGACCAAAGACCTCTGATCTTCAAACAGGCACCTTGCACTTCACACATGACCGCTGCCCCTGTTTCTCTGATCAACCTCGAAGAGTGGCCACCAGCTTCTGCTCCCTTGGGATCTCTTTTCGAATGCCATTGTGCTGGGAGTACGGCCACCCCCTATACAGTTCTCCCCGGTGCATAGCTCTCCTTGTTAGATGTGATGAGATCTTGGCAAGGCCACGTGATAGCGGCCTGCACAAGGATGTTGGTTAGACAGGACAAGATCATAGATTCATTCCATCTTCCCACCCCCTGTAGCCTTTAAAAGAGAGAGAGGAGAGAGAGAGAGAGGAGAGAAAGAGTCAGTTTTATTTGTTTTACTCGTGCCTTCTGCTGCTCCGACACTCTGGTAAGTATGTGGTGCTGGGGTTCAAGCCTTCATCCTCATGCATGCCAGGCAAGCTCCATAACCACTGAGTCTCCATTCAGCCCCCCACCTTGTATCCATGTAATCCTTTCCTATAAGACAAGAATTGGGGCACTGGTCTTCAGTTAGTCAGGACTATTTTTGAACTCAGACTTGCAATGACCAGCAAGAAAATAATTTGATCTGCTCGTGGCTGACCTGCCTGGTACAGCCCATTATATCTCTATTGTGTGGCATTTTGTTGTTCAAAACTATGTGTCCTTGGTGCTGATGAATGTGACCTTTATTGGAACTAAGATGTTACAGATATAATCAAGCTAAAGTGAGAGGTCATGTTGGATTTAGGAGGAACCCAACCTGATGACTGTTGTCCTTGTAAGAGGGACTTTGGGAGAATGTCAGGGAGAACATGGACACACAGCCAGAATGCCATGTGACGCTGGGGAGGCAACTGCAGCACTGTGTCTATGAACCATGGCACACCAAGGTGTGCTGGCACCCACCCAAAGCTGGGGAGAAGCAAGGAGGGATCCCTCTAGGGAGCCCTCAGGAGGTGGCCCTGCCAACTCAGCTGCAGACTTCTAAGTTGCCAGAACTGTGATACAATAGATTTCCATTGTTTTATGTCACTCAGTTTTTGGAACTAGGAAATGAACTCAATATCTTCACCCCTCAATACCTGCATCTGTATTTACAAATTGGAACCCACATGAATTCCGCCCTTCCTTTTGGGCACCACCCTCCACGTTTGCTCCCACGCACACCCCCGCCCCACTCCATGACAGCCATTAGCAAACTCCCCCTGCCATTTTGCTTCCCCGGATGTGTCCAGACTTGGTGAGGTCAGCTGAGCAGAGAGCTCAGCACTCTGCAGGTCAGAGGGGCTTGCTGCGGCTTGTTTTGCTCTTTCTGAAGCTGACACAGACCCCCACAGTCCGGTCCCAGTCGGATGTCCTTGAGTTCCACACCACACCTCCAGCTGCACATTTGGAATCCCTTCCCTTGTTTGCATCCTCTTCCCTTGCCTCAGTCTGCGTCACAAAACTGGCCAGTTCACCCGGGAGTCCTTCCACTGTCCTCGACACCCTGCTTTATTGTGGAGCCAGTGTGGCCCCACCCCGTCCACATCTATGCTCCACCAAGCACTGGATTCCTGGCGACATCGGGCGAGGATTTGGTCAGCTGCATGGGCTGCCACATTGCCATGTAGCGATATCTACCTGGCCCTTCTCTGCCTTTGGTGCCGTCCTGTGCCAGGCTTGGGTGATGGTGGACGAGCACAGGGCTAGCCAGCTGGCCCTCGACTTTGCAGCCTTCCTTGCGGTTCAACGGGGCAAGATGGCCAAGTCCACGACTGTCAGCGAGACTCTGCATGCGACTCCTCAGGCACAATCCCGCTCTTCTTCCTGCTCCTCAGGGGCCTGGCAATGCTGCTGCCTGGAGCACAGCCCGCCTTCCCGGTGCTCAGGCCACGAGGGAGCCACAAGCGTCCATCTGCCTGCCCCACTCGAAGTGGGAACTCCGCGCATCTTGGGAGCCTCTCCCTTGACTGACAGACACCCTTCCCAGCCCCGGCCATCCCTCACCGCCCTCCACGCCCCACATGGATTTAAGCATCGATGCTCTTGGTGGCTAGGATGCAACTGGCTCTGCAGAAATGCATTGCACCAGAAACACGGCAGGAGAAGAGCAGGACCGGACCTCAACATGGACAGGGTCACAGGAGCCGCGGGGGAGCGGGCAGGAAAAGGCATGAAGCAAGGTCACCCACCGCGGGCCTCAGTGGCCTCTGCTGAGCAGGAGGATCCTGAATCCTCCCCGCAAGCTCCAGACACCCCTACAGACTCCAAGATCTGTGGGGAGCATTGCATAGCCACAAGAGTGTGAGGCATGGCTTCCATTAGAGCCATGCAGGGGGTGATTCTCCACAGAGGGAAGCCAGGGTCCCTCTGTGTAACACAGAGACCTGTCCCTCCAGCTCCCACGATCACCCACATCGGGGCAGGGCTGGGTGACTTTAAGAACCTTGAAGCCTTGCTTTAGGAAAATAGGAAATATTGGAACTTCACACATTTGGACACCTTACATAAAAAATTCAAAACAAGAGAAGGTTGAGGTCTCTCAACCTTCCAAGGAAATCCTCACTACCTCCAAGAGGGCACCAGAGCCCTGGCCTAGCTCTTAGCCTGCAGGCTGAGTGACCAAGAATGTGTGTGCCCAGCTGGCACTGACCCTCAGCCACAAATCTGGAGAGCCTGTTGGGTGGACCCTAGACACCGGGTGTGAGTTCTCAGGGAGAAATAATCTGGCACATGTGAGCGTGGGGCCACCCCTTCTCTCCCTGGAAAAGACAGCAGAGTCAGTGATCTCAGAACACTGTTCAGCCAGCATGGGGTCTGTGACTCGAGAGAGCCTGATGTCCCCATGTCACTGCAGATGTCCTCCCAAACCCTGGAACACATAAAATCTATTATTTGAGACTCTTTCTCCCCTGGACCAGATAGAACATAAAGCAACTTAGTCGTGTGGAAAGTACTTGCTGCAGGCCCACCATGCATGCACTGCTAGGCCATGATCACAGTGGTGTGTCTGAGGAGGAGACAGACCCCACAGTGTGTGCACAGTGAGCCCCAGGGAGAGGGGCAGAGAGGAGGCCAGTGAGACACACAGGCAGGGCTTCCCTGGCCTTGGACCCCCAGGAAGTGGGTTTGGAATGTGTTCTAATGGGCCCTGGTGGATCTGACATCTCAGCAGGTTGAGGGAGGAAAAGCAGGGAGCCCTTTGCCATATGTCACACGTCACCTGAAGACAGGGACACATTTCTGATAAATGCACCATCAGGCAATTTTGTACTTGCCTGACAGTACAGTCCCGGGGACCACTGTCACGTACAGACTGTGGTTGACCAAGACATCATTAGTCAGTGCACGTGGGCCACAGACGTGGAGAGACATAGGGAGGTTTGAGACACAGCAGGAAGTGCTGGGAGACCAGGGAGAGAGGAGGGGGATGGGAGGAAGACTCAGGATCTGGCTGAGCCCCAGGGGAAGGGGTGCTGCTGCGTGCCGTGAGAAGCGCTGGAGTGTGCTCCTCTCCCTGCCTCCCAGGAGTAGTGCCCCCTGCCACACTACTTTTACAAGGTCCCGGTCCTGCAAAGGGAGGCTTCCAGGCTCCAACACAGCCCAAGGCCACCTAGAAAGAGGATCTGTCCAATTCTGGGGATCAGACCCAGGAAGCCCAGTAGACTGCAGGTATCAGCTGCTCCCGCCAGGGTCCGGCCACGGGGTCTCCACTGCCTCATTCGTCCATCTCAGTTGATTCATAACTTCTAGCAAGACTGGCTCGGCCAGCTCAGACGCCAGCCCGAGCGCTGGAGGGAAGCCAGGACAGCAGGTCAGCTTGCTGTGCCCTGTGGCTAAGAAGCCCCTTCACCGGCCGGCTCTGTGTTTTCAGGTCAATACACCAACTCCCACAAGAGGCCAGGGGAGAGCCCAGGCCTGTTCTTGTCTTCACAGTCCCCTCTGTGCCTTATTCCACAGCACAATGCCACATTTCTGCAGGCTCCCGTCCCTGCCTTCCCGTGCCTTGGAGTGTGAACTCGGTGCTTCCAGAGTTTGGACTGATGCTTAGAGGGTCAGGCAGACATTTCCTCACGTCCCTTCAGCAGCTCCTGGAAAGTTCCACCAGTGGACGGAGGTGTGGATCCTAACCGAACACCGCAGATGTGAACGAGCTCTGCAGGTGCTCATTACAAATAATTTTTAATATCCATTAGCATGGTTTGAGTTATCACGCATACTCGGAAATAATAAAAACTTGCTTTCGTTTAAGAAAAAATGTTCTTCGTTAGGGTTTTGTTAATACCCTTGTTCTCTTCCCATCACATAATTCAAGTTGGTGATGTTGACCATGTACTGAAATATACATAAATAACTTGTCTGCTTAGTTAAGGATCCACTCTGGGGCAATCCTGGCGTAATTATGGATATATTTATGCCCTCATAGGCTTTCCGTCAAAATTTGCGATAAGAAACAAAGATCAATATAATGATTAATGAATCAATTCATCAAGAAGCAGTAACCATAGGATATGGGCACCCAATATTCAGGCACAGAAATACATAAATAAGTATGAGCAGAACTGATATAAACACAGTTTAGTAGGGAACTTCAGAATCTCACTCTCCACAATGAAGAAATCACCCGGACAGAAAATCAATAAGGAAACAGCCTTGAACAACACCGTTGATCAAACGGACCTAACAGACATCCAGAGCGCTGCACGTACCAGGAGCAGGGGACAGGCTCTTCTCAGGTGCCTGGGGAACCTTCCCCAGGATGAGTCCCACCTGAGGCCACAGAACGAGTCCTGGCAAATCCAAGACTGAAATCATTTCAGCTATCTTTTCTGCCCACAATGGTATGAAATCAACTAGAAATAAACAACAGGAGGAAGACTGGGAAATTCATAAATATATGGAAATGAAACAACTCACTCATGAACTACCAATAAGTCAAAGAAAAATGTCAAAGGGAAATCAAAAGTGTTTTAAGACAAATGAAAATAAAAACACAGCATACTCAAATTTATGGAATGCACAAAAGAAGTTCTAAGGAAGAAGCCCGTGTAAAGCATACTTGCATTATTAAAAAAAGAAATAAAGAAAGATCTTGTTAGGATAGGATATAAGGTGTCCCCAAAAAAGTTCCTGCATGAAATGATCAGATTATGAAAGCAGATCACTCCACTGATGGATTAATAATCTGAACAGACCCCTGAGTGGTAACTCTAGGCAGGGGGTCAGGGCTGGAGGAGGTGGGTCCCAAGGGGCGTGCACTTGAACCTGGCCCTGCGCTCACGCTCACTTGCCCTCTCTCCCCACCTTCTGGGCGGTCGTGAGCTGAGCATCCTACCTCTACCTCACCCTTCCACCATGTTCTGTCCCATTGGTTCCCAAGCAGTGAAGTCAGCTGACCGTGAACCAAACCTCTGAAACCATCGCCCAAACAAACTTCTCCTCCTCTAGGCTGTTCTTGTCAGGAATTTTGGTCACAGCGATGAGAAGCTGGCTAACACAGATCTCAACTGAACAACCTGACTTTACATCTCAAGGAACGAGAAAAAGAACAAAGTCCAAAGGTGGCAGGAGGAAGGATACAAGAAAACTAGAGCTGAAAGAAATGAAGCAGAGACTGGAAAGAGAATTAAAAATCCAACAAAACGCAGAGCTGGTTTTCCGAAAAGACAAATGAAACTGAGAAGCCTTTAGCCGGACCAACCAAGAAAAAAGAGAGGACTCGAAGGAGTGTGATTACACAAGAAAAAGGAGTCATCACAATTGATATCACAGGCGCTGGAGCGGTGCCCTAGTGGTTATGGCGCTCGCCTGGCATGCGCGAGTATACGGGTTCAAACCCCAGCACCCACGTACACAACTAAGTGTCAGAGCAACGAAGGCCATGTGAAAAACTCAATAAAAATGGAGTCTCTGCCCCCTCTCTGTCCCTCTCTCTCTCACTGTCCTCTCTTTAAAAAAAAAAAAAAGATATCACAGAAATACTAAGAATCAAAAGGGACTACGCATGGTACACAATGAAAGATACACCCACCGCCTAGATAGTCCAGAAAAATGGGCAAATTCCTAAAACCACACAACCTTCCAAGACTGAATCATGAAGAAATAGACAATTTAAACAGACCAATAGTGTGTGAAGACACTGGATCGGCAATCAAAAAACCTTCAAAGAGAACCCGGATACCAGATGGCTTCATGGGTGAATTCTACCAGAATCTGAAAGAATCAACACCAAACCAGAAGACTGGACTTCCCAGCTTCAGCACCATGAACCAAATTAAACTCCTTTACTTATAAATTACCCAGTCTCAGGCGCCTTGTTATAGCAACAGAAAACGGACAAGACATAACTCAACATGGATGAAAGATGTAAAGAAGCTTTCTGATCAGAACCGCGCCAGCACGCACGCACCTTCCCTGTGCTGAAGGCACCAGCCCTGAACCCCGCAGCCCCACAGGCCTGAGTCTGATAGATGATCGGTACCTAGTGCTGACTTCTGCTGGTTTCTTTGGGAAAAATCAAAAGGAAAGTGGTTTGGAGCCTGGACCCTGGAGCCACCACAAGGCTCATAATGATGCCACCAAGGCGTCCCCAGGAAAGTTGCTCAGACTCTCTGGGCCACAGTTTCCCCAATCACAGAAGAGCAGGAACGACGCCATCCGTTATTACAGAACACACTACTATCAACTGAGAAGGACGGCACCGCAGACCCTCCGCACTGCTGGGTCCCAACCCGGCTGCCGATGCAGGGACCAGTGTGGAGCCTGCTCACAGTCTCACTCTACCCCTCGCTCTCCCCCTGCTCCTCTGCCTCCCTCCTTCAGCTTACTCCATGCACCACAAAGCCCTGCACACCCCTGCAGCCTGCATCTTCACGCCTGGAGGAAGAGCCTCGTGCTCACAGACAGGGCTGTTACCGATTTTCACAGCCCTCCCTGCGATGGTGCGGCCCCGTGTGCGTTCCTCTGTGTGGCTCAGGACAGAGATGGTGACAGGAGGCAGCACCCATTCACTGGGGAAGGGCACAGCTGGACCACGGTGGTTCTGCTGGGTGATCTGGAGGCCAACTCCACAAAGCGACAAGAACAACGGACCTGCAAATGACTTAAATTGCCAGTGTCATCCCCAAAGGGATCCATGCTGCCATGTGGAAGAGGAGGCAGCTATCCAGGACCACGGGGCAGAAGGCAGGGCCTGCGCCAAGGTGGGCCAGGTACAGACAAGTGAAGCTCAGCATGGGGGAGGAAGCCCTAAAAACACTGCTTATTAGGCCACAGGGAAAATGTCAGGGTCCTGAAGGGACAGCATGAGGTGTAGTGTGAGGTGCAGTCACAGGGCCCAGACCCTATCCTCCAGGGCTATCCTCAGCCCTCCTCTCCCAGAGCCTCCAGGAGGACCAGAGGGCAGTACCCAGACCCTATCCTCCAGGGCAATCCTCAGCCCTCCTCTCCCAGAGCCTCCAGGAGGACCACAGGGCAGTACCCAGACCCCATCCTCCAGGGCTATCCTCAGCCCTCCTCCCCCAGAGCCTCCAGGAGGACCACAGGGCTATGCCCAGACCCCATCCTCCAGAGCTATCCTCAGCCCTCCTCCCCCAGCCTCCAGGAGGACCAGAGGGCAGTACTCAGACCCCATCCTCCAGGGCTATCCTCAGCCCTCCTCCCCCAGAGCCTCCAGGAGGACCACAGGGCTATGCCCAGACCCCATCCTCCAGGGCTGTCCTCACCCATTTGTTTGGGGTAAGTTGTGGGACCTAGGAGCACTAAACTAGACTGACACCCAGGTTCCTGGACCAGCGTCTGGCGGCCATTCAGGCACTGAATGCTCTCCTGGAGCCCCGCTCTCCTAGGTGACGCACCTTGTGGAGGGGGGCAGGGCTTGAAAGCCACCGCCCTTGCCCACTGGTGCAGGAGAGATGACGCCACAGGCGCGGCAGCCGGAAGGGAAACAGGGCGGGGCTGCCTGCGGACAGGTGTAAAGGCTCTCGCTCCTTTCCCAGAAGAATTTCGAGGGCATACGGGATCCCTTGAAAGTCACCCAGAGCGTGACTTTCACTGGAAAGGTGGCAGTCACCTTTCCCTGTTAAGAAAGCAAGGGTCTCCTGAACGATCTTGCAGCCCACCGGCTCAGGAGCCTGTCTCTGAAAGTGGCACCAGGGATGATTGGAACCCAAATCCACTTTTGGGTCATCAATTCCTGGCTCCAGGCCAGCTAAAGCACAGGAAGTGGTCACAGGCGGATCTCCTAGCCTGGGGGCTCTGTCAGGCTCCACTGGCTGGCGAGAAAGGAGAAACCAGCAGTGCCCTGAACCTGGAACTCAAGGTTCGAGCTGAGCAGGTGCCAAGGCCCTGGGGGCTGTGTCTGCACTTCCGGTGCAGATGGGAGGGAGGAGGGGCAGCCCCTGCAGAGGAGGCTGCTGGGCAAACCAGCTGCCACACTCCCAGGACGCCTGCTGGAGGGGGCCTGTGGCACCTGCTTAGTCTGCTGGGGTGCCATGGTAAGTGCCATAGGCTGGGTGGCCTCAAGGTCACAGTGTCCCTGGTATCCTCTGAGGTCCCCCTCCTTGGCTGGCATGTGGTCCTCTTCGCTGTGCCCTCCCGTGGTCCATCTGCGGTGTGAGAGCGCCCTTGGGGGCTCATCCTCTTCTTACAAGGACACACAAGTTGGATTGGAACAGGGCCACCCCTGACTTCTTGAAACCTTCACAAGCTCCTTAAGGCCAAATACTAGCTTGAGGGGGAGGATTTGAGCTTGGGTTCTAGAGGGCCCCTCCAGCCCATCACAGTGCCCCAGGCTGTACATCCGGCCCTGGGGGCCTGGGGCTTTCTTTCCCCCCCCCCCCCCGCACCCAATTGGCAGCTCCCACCAGAGTGGAGTGATTTCTCTCACTCTTCTCATTTGCAGAAGAAAGAGAACGGATGTTGAAACAGGCACGGAAACTGAAGCCGGTTTGGTGGAAGTCGGGTTCGTGTCTCCCGGAGTTGAAGAATGAAGCCGAGGGACACCGAGGCAAGCATGGTACACAGATTTCATTTTAAGAAAATATAGAAAGCAAAGCCAACTGGGAGAAGGGGGCAGAGCCAAGGAGGGGGTCAGGTTTGGCCTTTTTTATAGGACATTCTTCCCGCAAATGGTCATCCTCTCCCTTCCCCCAAACCTAGGACCTGGGCACAGAAAGTTCTGCTTGGGTCCAGCCTTAGGTTTGCATCTGAGGCATCAATAGAAAGAATGTGGTGACTTCCTTAGCAGAAGGGAGTGTCCGCACCTGCACCCACCTGGCCTGACCCTCCGACTAGCACTGGGGGTGTCAAACTGATCTTAAAGGAAAAGAACCGGTTTCCCCTGATTGACTCGAACATTCTAATTCCTCTGACTCCTAACATTTGCCCTGTCTCAAAACGGTGGTGGAGCCTCAATCCCTGGCCCTGGCTGGGAACACTCTTGAGTCACCCAGGCAGCCCCATCCTCCTTGGGAGAGACGGCAGACCAGAAGAGCGGACTCACGGGAGGGCTTTGCAAATGAGAGCAGGAAGGACGCGTCCAGGGCCAGAAGTGAAGCATCCCAGCGTCCCACACCCACAGCCTGGACCGTCAGCTCCCACCTTAGGCCCACAAGGGGCCTCCCACGGCAGAGGGGCGGCCACAAAGGTGATCTGCGAAGAAATCTGCAGAAACGCTTTGCTCCCCCACCCTGGCTGCCACCAAAGTGACCAGAAAGTTAATGAAGCAGAAACCCCTGGCATTCCAGCGACCAGAGGCCCAACTCCACGAAGAAGCAGGCCCAGGGACTCGCTGTGTCTGCTGATCCAGCTCCCCGGAGAACTTGACTCTGCTCTTGAGTTCTCCTCTGTGCAGCTGCTGATGGGCCCCAGCCTCCGTCCAACTCACTGGAGTCTCTCTCGGAATTAAGCCGTGATTAGCTAAATATTTGCAGATAGGGCTCCCTCCAGGATCAACTCAAACAGCATCATGCCCAGCGCCCCGGCTGGCTGCAGACCCAACTGCAGACCCTCGGTGCGCTCTCAGAGGCAGCTGGGACTGACAAGGGGGAAGCCCGCTTGGGGACTCTGCTTCCAGCTCCGGAGCTGGAGCCCAGAACCTTCTCTGCACAGAACGGAGAAGCGGCATCCCTCCTGAAGTCAACTCGCTGCCCAAAGCTCCCTTGGGTGGAGATGGAACCAGAAGATGTTCCTCAGTGCTGCCCCAGGAAAAGATGATGTCACCCTCCAGCAGAGTCCTGCCAGTGTGGCCCTGAGGGGCAGCTCCGAGAGCAAGGGGTCACCTGGATCTGGGGCTGGGGTCCCTTACAGGTGGACTCCAACCTGCCTGGTGCACAGGACTCCAGTTGCCCGCTCTAAGCCGCGTCACCCAGGAAGAAGAGAATGTGCCCTGTTCCTTTGGGCCTCCAGCAAGCTTGAGGCCATCCCAGCCTCTCCTGGCTTGGGGCAGGAGGAAGGACAAGAGGCTGCCGGGTAAGCACACTGACCAACTTCCAGCCTTACCTAATGACCCGGAAGGCCAGGTTCAAGTTCAGAATCCTTGGACCCCCAGAAGTTAAGCTTGGCCCTGGCTCTGCTCCAGCCCTCCCCTCCTGCCACACCCACCTCAATCCTGCACAAGGAAGGACCCTGGCCTCTGGGAACAAGATCAGGCAAGCCCAGACCCAGCTCTGCCCACACGCTCAGCTAAAGCCCCTCGGCCACCCAGGTTGTTCCAGGAGGATGGACCTGGTGGACCCTGGGACAGGCTTAAGGTTTTAGGGCTGGGACTCTTGAGGCCCTGGGCACCAGAGTGTGAAATAAATCATACGGGTACAGGTCAGAAAAGCAGGTCCCCTGGCCCCACAGACTCCTTGCTGGGCCACAGGAGGTCAGTGGGCTTCCGGGCCCAGCCAGCGGTTGGCTGCACACCACTGCCTCCTTCCCATGAGCCTCCTCTGCTGTCGGCCTCCAGGCAGGACACCCCTGAGCCACGCAGAGGCAGCCATCTCAACTCCCCACCACAAATCTTTGAGCACAAAGTGAGATGTAAACAAATTAATGATGAGAATAATGAAAATAACAGCTCCACACTTCCTTGACGCCAAGACACGTTCTCGGCTCTCTTTTTAGCTTGTCTGGAGTTGGGACACCTTTGTAATTATGATGAATGCCGAGTGCACCAGGGCCTCTCACTCGCTCCCATGCCGTAGTTAGGTCGATGGCGCCCCCTACAGTCAGAGACGTCCTAGCATGGGGGATGGAGGCAGCAGGGTGCGGGACACCCTCTGCAGCAGGTGGAGACCAGAGGTGTCAGGTGAGGCACTGAGAGCTGGAGGAGCGGTGGGCTTCCTCCTCCTCACCTGGGAGCAGAGGTCTTACCTAAAGCAGGGAAACTGGAAGGTGGGGAATCAGGAGTCCTGGGCTCTGTCACATGTCCCTCCCTGTGGGTGTGAGATGAACCCCAGGCCTCCCGAAAGCTGCAGGGTCCCATCTCATTTCACCTGCATCAACGCCACAGAAGAGGCAAGGAGGGGAAGGGGCAGTGCTCACTTCTGTGCCCACGGTGGCTCCTGGTGGGCACCCTCACTCCCACTGTAAATATTCCAGAACACGAGGAAGTTCATTTCCTCTCGAGAAGGCTTGTGCACCATTCGCCCTTTCAATCAATAACTGATTATCTCGCTTGCAAATTCAATTCGCCGCCCGCAGTCAGCCTTCCTTGACGGGTCTCCACAAGTCTGATTGTTTTGGCGGAGTCTATCAAAGCAAAGGACTACGGGAGAGTGGAATATCTCGGGTCCAGGCTTTTGGGGGAGTAGAGGGGGAACTGCCTGCTCCACAGCCCCTGTCTTCCTGATCTGCCAGCCACAAACCCCTGCCTCCAAGGCCCCCATGGAGTCAGAAAACACTTCAACTAACCTTGACCTTCATCTCAAAGGCACAGGCCACAGGCAAGACAGTCATTAGTGCCTGGACAGGTGAGCTGCATTTCCATGCAGGCACCAAGGAAATGCACCCTTGGGTTGGCTCCTCCAAGCCCATGCTTGAAGGGTGCATTGGGGCTGAGGTTTGCAGAGGACATATTACCATGGCTGGTTTCATAACGGAAGGACCAGGCACCATGGGGACAAGGCCAGCTTCCTTCCTTTTGGTATAATGGCAGCAAGGGACAAGGAGCATTTTCTGTCCACCCATCCTTCCATTCATTATCCATCCATCACTCATTTATTATCCATACATTCATACCTCTCACCTTCCCACCCATCCATCTGTCCATCCACCCATCCATCCATCCATCCACCCATCCACCTATCCATTCATCCATCCATTATCCCTCCATCATTCTTTTATTATCCATACATACATACATCTCACCCTCCCATACATCCACCCATCCACCCACCCGCCCACCCATCACCCATCCATCTATCCTTCTATACACTCAGTTGTTCACTATAGTATCCTGAGTCTTATCAAAGTCCCCTGGATAGCAAAGAATGGCAGTTCCTTGTCCTTGAGGAATAATCAAACATTCATTCAGTTGCCCATTCCCCCAACATTTATTGTTACCATAGCCCCAGAACTTTGCTAATCCCCAGTTTAAGAATAGGATTCATTCCCTACCTATTAAGTGACTCTTAACTCCTAACCAGAATCCAAGGCAGAATGAGATAAGGGTCCTAAGAAGGACATGAAAGCTGAGCTTTTAAACCAGGGAGGCTAAGACCCCTCAGAAATCACTCAAGAATTCCAAAACAATTATTATTCAAAATTTAACTGTAATTATATTTGATCCACTCTTAGAACTAATGGAAACACATTGGCGAAGGTGTGAAATGAGAAGCTTCACACGTCAGCGCCTGGCAGTCTGTTTCTTGGCTGACAGGCCCCCTTGTTCTTGGGAGAACTTGGAATCAAGTCCCCTCCAACCTCCCTGTGGATGCAGGATTGATTAGGCGTGTCACCGATTGGGAGGACCGTGGGCACATCTGACAGCACCTTGTGCCAGGCTCCACTGAAGCTGGGCAAGGTTCAGGCCCAAGCACACCAGCCAGTGTGGGTACAGGGGATGCAGTGTGTGGGAGCCAACCAGCCAGCGGGGGTGCAGGGGATGGGCGGGACCAGCCAGCGTGGGTGCAGGGGATGGGGGGGACCAGCCAGCGTGGGTGCAGGGGATGGGGGGGACCAGCCAGCACGAGCACAGGGGATGGCGGGGGAGCAGCAGATGCAGCAGTGATGGGGAGAGGCTGGGGTCGTCACCATGGCGATGGTTTAAATGCTTCCTTCAGACCTGAAGGGCTGCTGTCCAGCTTTCGTCCTAATAACAAGCCTTGGTTCTGGTTTAACTGCAGAGAATCTTGACGTCTCGAGGTGGACGTTTAACACTCCCAGCAAAGTCGAGGCCCTGAAGTAGGTTGGATAGGGAGCTATCACAATGCTCACTTTTAAAATGTCACCGGGATCAAAGTCGCTCCGTTGTTCCAGTTGATAAGCAGCAACTGTGAATCTGCACTATTGAGACTAAATTGGACACTAATGAAATAGCGATTTAATCTCTCCTTTATTTTTCCTTATTTTTGTTATAGAAATTTTCAAACATACAGCAAAATACAACCGCACAGTCAGCACCCAGAGACCCAGACCACGGGTCCAACCCCAGAGCCCGTGAGTGCAGGGACTCGCAGCTCCTGCTCAGAGGCACCCCCAGCTCACAATGAGTACATGGGGGTAGGTGAATGCTGTAAGCTGATAGCACCTCTTTATAAGGGAAAGGGGCGCAGTGGCTACAAGTGTGGCTTCTAGAGCCAGGCGGGCAGGGTTCAGATCCTGCTTCTGCCACTCATCAGCTGTATGAGCCAGGGCAAGTTTCTTGACCTCTCTGTGTCTTCCTTTCAATGTCTCCATCCATTGCACTTTGCCCAAATTGATCATTCCACGAGGGACTGAAAAATGGTTATATTCTAACACATCCATATTTATTAGCTAGGGTTCTTAAGACTGTCCCTCCTTGGCCACAGCTGCTATACACTTCTTGCAGGTAAGGAAGAATAAATGCCTGATTATTTCCCTGTAATTGCTGTTTTCAGGATGAGAATCTGTGTTTGTAGCAGCTGTCACTGAGTTGTCCATTTCTCTCTCTCTCTCTCTCTCTCTCTCTCTTCATCTTTATTCATTTGTCTCTCATCTTTAAAACGTTGTTTTTTATTTGTGAATTTCATCTTATTATTTACATGATGCTAAAAGTTAAAAAGGAAAAACTACAGAATAAACAAATCCAGGACAGACTGCTTTCTTCTCGTCCCATCCTCTGTCTTCCGTCTTTTCATTTTGATCATTGATCATTGATCATTTCTGTTTTCCTCCAACAGTAGCAAACTACAGATAGTTCACATCTTCATTTGTTCCATTTAAAAAATATATCCCTGCTGGGCTGGTGGCACACACCTTCAATCCCAGCAACTCGGGAGTCTGAGGCAGGAGGATCACAAGTTCAAAACCAGCCTCAGCAACTTTGGAGGCCCTAAGCAACTTAGCAAGGCTGCTGAAAATAGAACATAAAAAAGGGCTGGGGATGTGGCCCAGTGGTTATCATCTGTGAATAGCTATCACCCTCACTCATTTGCTTTTTGTTGTTTTTTTTTTTTTTTTTTTCAGGAAAAGTTTGAACTCAGTAAATTGTCCAGATCTGAAGTGGGAAATTCAATTACATTTACAAACACACAAACATACAGAGCAACGTAGCCAACACCTCATTGGAGATGCATGTTTAATGCAAGACAGCCTCAAGAGGAACATTTTGGCTCTTTCTATCTTCTGAGATTGATCCTGTCTTGTCCCCAATCAACAGTGTGATTTCTACTACGATGAATTGCTTTTAGCAGATTTTGGACTTCATGTAAAATAGAAACAGCAGGGACTGTGGATCCGTGTAATGTTTTTGATAAGTCATCCGGAGGTATTCCAAATTGAGAATGGACCACAATTTGCCCGTTTACCTTCTCTTTTTTTGAGACAGGGTCTCACCAAGTTGCTTAGGGCCTCACTGAGTTGCTGAGGCTAGCCTTAAACTTGTGATCCTCCTGCCTCAGCCTCCCAAGCCCCTGGGATTACAGGTGTGTACCCCATTTACTTATTAAAGAGAACTTGAACCATTTCCATTCTGACATTGTTGTACAAGTCTTCAATGAACACATTTTCATTTTTCTTGGATAGATACCAAAGAGAGGAATCGCTGGACCACAGAGGAAGTTTATATTTAACTTTATGATAAACTAACAAAACCCTTCCCCACGTTCCTGTACCCTTTTGCAACCCTACCAGGTCCAGTTGCTCTGTATGCCTGCCGACATTTGTGTTGTCTGGGTTTCCTCCCTGTTAGCCACTCTTGTGGGCACACAGTGGTATATCCTTGTGGTTTTAGGTTGCATTTCCATTAATAACTAGAGACGTGAGCCTTTCTGTGTTCATGTCCACACATAGGCTTTGATGAAGTCTCTGTTCAATTGCTTTACCCAAATTTTTTTTTATCTTTTTGCACTGGGGATTGAACCCATGGGTGCTTAACCACTGAGCAGCATCCCCAGTGCATTTTATTTATTTATTTTTATTTGGACACAAGAGTCTCACTAAGTTGGCCAGGCTGGCCTTGAACTTGGGATCCTCCTGCCTCAGCCTCCCGACTCCACGGGATTATAAGTATACACTACCATGCCCAGCCCAGCTGTTTTCTCTGTGTCTTATTGAGGTTGTTTCATTTTTTGTTGTTTTTGTTTTTTGTTTTTTGTTTTTTTTTTTTTTACTCTTACGAGTTTGAGAATTCTTTGGGCAAGCTGAACACAAGTCACTGATCACAGACATGATCTGCAGGTATTTTCCCCTAGTCTGTGGCTTGGTTTTTCATAGCCTTTCTCTGACACATCTTTAATTTCGATAAAGGCCAAACTCCCCATTTTTTGCTTGTGTTGGTCATGCTTTCAGTGCCAAATATAAGAAATCTTTGTCTAATTCAAGATCACAACACTTCCTCCTATATTTTGTTCTCAAATTACATTTTATATATACACAGACATACGTACAAACTACGTGTGCTACTGAAATTTAGATTGATTTAAGTTAAATAAAGTTCAGTTGTTCAAACACAGTAGCCACGTTTCAAATGCTCGGTAGCCACGTGGGTCCGGTGCCTCCCAAGCTGGAAAGCCCAGGGAAGGGCGCGCCTGTCATGGTGGATGGGTGCGTTAAGAAGCCTTGTTCTAGGAGTTTGGGAGCTTTCTTTTCACACCTGGAGATCCGAGGCAGCAAGCAGGGTGGAGGTTAGTTATGCGTGTGGCCTCCCGGTATTCCAACACCATTATTGGAAAGAGGATGCCGTTTCCACCTCGTAGCTGGTGCCTCTCTGTCAAAACAGATCAGCTGCAGACACCTGGGCTCCCTCTGAGCTCCCCGCCCTCACCTTTCACCAACACCTCGTGCTGACTCCTGCACCTTACAGCAAGTCTTTCTCCTTTTTCGGGTCCACATTCCTTTATTATTTTAAAGTAAACCCCCATGTCATGCCTCATCATTTCCGAGATATTACAGCATGAAACTCCAAAGAAGGCTGTTTTATTTTTTTCTCTGTTAAGGAGTTGAGTTGTTGTACAATCATAAATGCATATTCGGGAACCATACGATATGCTTTTGGATTCTAATCCAGAGTTGGCCCCACATCGCCCACGCCCCAATCATATATTTCCAATTATGAATTTTCCAGTATTAAATGATTGCATAAGAAGTACTTGGCTTCTGGGGGGAGTAAAAGCGTACGCTGCATTGTTGGTTGTCCCCCTAGTCTCTCCCTGTCATTTCCTCCTCTCCCCTCTCTCCCCATCTGTCTGTGGTTTCCCTGTTTTATGTGTTGCTACGCCTTTGCTGGGTCTAATATGTGAGTTTGATTGCCTTTCACCCAAGCCTGGGTTTTCTCTGTCCTCCACACATGAGGGAAAACACTTGACCCTTGAGTCTCTGGGTTTGGCTAACTTTGCTCAGCATGATTTCTTCCATTGCCACCCACTTACCTTCAAAGGCCACAGTAGTGCTGTTTCTAACAGCCGAGCAGAACTGCGTTGTACACATGCATCAGAGCTTTTGGATCCATTCGTCCAGGGAGGGGCAGCTGGGCTGATTCTATGACTTAGCTATCCACAGCAAGTCTTAAATCCAAATTGCGTGAACCTACGTCACTAAATGTTCCCTCCTCCCCTGTCTTCCGGGAGAGTTTGTAGAGAGATAGTATTCTCCTCTGCTGTTGTTATTATCTAAATGGAATTCAGAATTCACCAGTCAAGCGTCCAGAGCTGTGGTTTTACAGGGAGGTTTTTAACTCCAGATTCAATTTCTTTACAAAGGACTATCCAGGTTGTCAGTTTCTTCCTCGGTGAACTTCATCCGTGTCCTTCAAGGTAATGATCCAATTTCACTTCAAAGTAAGGTTTACGGATATGAACTGTTGGTGATCCTCTTCTGTGATCCTCCAGGGTCATGGAGTCTCCAGGGATATCCTCATCTGCATTCAAGACGCTGGCCGGCCATTCCCCCTTGCTCTTTCATTCTTGCTCAGTCTGCCTTGAATTTTGTCCATTTCATTAATCCTTTAAATGAAATCAGCTTTCAGCTTGATTAGCTTTCCCTATTCATCTATTTTCAATTTCATTGGTTTGCGTTCTTCATTGTTTCCTTCTGCCTGCTTATCCTCCATTTCATTTGAGTTTTTCATTTCTTAGGGTGGAAGGTTATTGATGTGAGACTCTTTATTCCTAACATGAGCAGTCAATGCCTGAAATTTACCTCCAAGCTCCACCTTAGCTGCATTGCACGGATTTTGATTGTCAGGTTCTCATTTTCACCCAATCCAAAATATTTTCTAAGTTTCCTTTTGGTCTCCCTTGCCCCAAGAATTATTTAGAAATGTGGTTTTTAGGTTCCAAGATTTTGTAGATAACTTTCTGTTACAACTTCTTGTTTAAATCTTTTGTGTTCAGAAAATATGCTTTCATTATTTCAATTACTGAGATCTTTGGAATCAACATCTTCGTGTGGCATGGAATATGACTCATTTTGATGAATGTCCAGTGTGCTCTTAAGAAGCATTCTGAATTATGCAGAATGTTCTACCAATGTCCGGTCGTATAGGTTGCACATGGTACTCAGGCCTTCTATAAATTGGCTGTTTGTTCTAGCTACTGAAAGAGGAGGATTGGCGTCTGCGCTGTTTCTCCCTCCATTCCATCAGCTTTCACCTTGCGTATTTGAAGCTCTGCTGTGGTGTGAAGAGTCACTTGGGGTTACCAGATGTTGGTGGAGTGGCCCCTGTACCTACTGACTGCCTCTGTTCCTGGAAGCATCTCTGACTTACGAGTTTGCTTTGCCGGGTGTGAGCACAGCAGCGCCAGCGTTCTTCTTATTATTTTTTGGGTGAAATGCTTTTTCTGTCCTTTCACTTCTGACCTGCTTACACCTGCCTATTCGACGTAGTTTTCCACACAAAGGAGATAGTTGGGTCTTGTGATTTTATCCAGTCTGACAGTCTCTGCCTTTTAGCTGACATTTTTAGACCATTTACATTTAAGGTGACTACCGATGTGGTCCCATGACCATGCCATCAACTGTTTTGTTTGGCCCCTCTGCTTCCCGTGGATTCCTTTTCCTTCCTTGCCTCCTTCTGGCCTATTTTAACTTTAGGACATTCCATGTTCGTTTTTCTGCTGGGTGTGTGAGTCTCTTTGTACTCTTCTTAGTGCTTGCTCGAAGGTCACACTATCCACACCTATCGAGGCCCACCGAGACCTAACACTTGTGTGACTTGCTCCTCACCCTCACCAGCCCTTGGTATTGGTATTTTCATTGGAGGGAGTCTGGTGGGCGCAGTGACACCACGTGGAAACTTCGGTTTTCCTCTTTCCTCGTGTGTTCAGTTCCGGTGTGTCGCCCTTGTTCAGATCTCTTGCCGTGTGTTAAGAACTCACTGTGTAGTCTGGATGCGATGTCTCACTATCTGTGCACCATTGGCGACGTCTGTCGGGCTGCTGCTCTCCCCTCCTCGCTCCTGATTTCGGCACTGTGTCCTCTGCCTTTTGTTCTTGATCAGTTGTACTAGGGGGCCTGCCAATTCCACTGGTCTCAAATAATATACTTTTGTCTTCACTGGTTCCCCCCATGGTATATTTGCTTTCCATAATATTTATTTTTGCTTTTTTCTATCCCATTTATTTCCTCTCTTTTCTTTAGCATTGGCTCAACTTTATTTTTCTTGCTTCTTCACATGACAGCTTAAAGTATTGATTTTCCACCTTTCTTCCTAACTGCAGCTGTTCGTACGCATGCTTACGGCTGTGCATAGATATAAGGCTGCACATTTCTCTGCGAGCAATGCTGCGGCTGTAACCTACAAGGACAAGATAACTTCATTATCATTTAGTTTAAAATATTTTCTAATTTCCCAATTTCCTCTGCAGTTTCATTTGTGAACCACAGGTTAGTTGGAAGCATGTGACTTAATAACTAAGCAGTTGGAGACTTTCTAGTTATCTCTGCTCTTGGTTTCTAGCTTAATTGCACTGTGGTCGGAGAGCGCAGTCTGCTTCATTTCAGGCTTTTGAAAATTCCTAAGGTGTGCTTTATGAGCTGCGGTGCTGACAGTCCTGGCAACGGCCCGCGCTCATTTCCTGGAGAGGAGAGACGCACTTTGTCTGTGTAAATTAGGTGACTTTGATTTGTCGTGCCGCTCAGGTCTCTCCCGACCGTGTCCGCTCGTTCTGCCACTATGGAAAAATATGTCCCAGAGTCTCCTGCCAAGAGCGCTGTGTTTTAAAAACACCCCAGGTTTCTTGTATTTTCTCGGTTTTCGCTCCAGTTCTGAAGTCTGAACTTCCAGTTGCATCCTGACCAGGACTGCACTCGTAGGTGCTTCAGATCCTGGAGCTCATGAAACATTTCATATTGCCGAGGAGTGTTCAGGAGGGGGAATGTGAATAGGGACTCCACTCTCTCTGGCCAAATAAGAAAGAACGTAGAGCACTCCACATGTCCAACTAGCCACCCTCCTCCTAAAGCACCACCCCAGGAAGCATCCGTCGGAACGCCTGGACGGTGAGCACAGGCTCTCCCGGCCCCCGGGAACCCGGGTAGAACACCCAGGAGTCGCACCCTGAGTTGACACCTTCCGCTAGTGAAGTGGACTCAAGAGAGAAGTCTGAGCTGCCAGGGAAGAGCGTTCAGGCACCCAGAGCAGGAGGAGAAGCTGACAGGCCAGGGCGCATGGGGAAGCCATGCTGACCAGAGGCTTTCAAGTAATGGGCCTCGAGGGCCAGCAACCAGGTGGTCTGCACCTGCCGCCGTCTCCCGGGTCAGCCCAGACCTCTGCCGGTGGCTCTGCAGGTGGTCATGCAGCCAGGAGCTCCTGACAAAGACGGGGACTTCTCTGGGTGGAAGCGGCCCTGATGGTGCCTGCTTCCTGCGATGCGCACAGGAAGCAGGTTGGGTGCTCTCGCAGGTAGCCGCTCCCTGGGGTGGGGTGTCTCCCCCTCGAGGGGGCGGTGAATAGAGTAATCAAGGAGGTGCTGAGCTGAAGCTGTGGCCTCTGCTGGCGAAAGGGTGGACCTGGGAAAGAAGCCGGGCTCAGAAGTCATGGGTCAAACGGAAGCCAGGGAGGAGAAGAAGGAAAGGGAGGATCACGAAGATGCAGGGTGGATCGCTGGAGTGGAGGACGGAGACGGAGAGAGAGGGAGGAGGGACAGGAGAGGGGAGGAACGAGCGTGGGTGTTGCAAGACCGTGCTGTGTGCGTGAAGTGTATCCCAAGGAAGCCCTGTGTGTACTGTAGAAAGCACCAACCAAAAACAAATGCATGGGCGGCTGGAGAGGCGGCTGGGCGGTTACGGCGCTCGCCCAGCGTCCGCGAGTCCACGGGTTCAAACCCCAGCACCACGCACATAACTAAGCGTCAGAGCAACGAAAGCCACGTGAAAAACTCCATAAAAACTGATTCTCTCTCTCTTGCTGTCCTTCTCTCTTGAAAAAATAAAAACTAAAATAAATAAATGAGCAAAAGGAAGATGAGCAGAGTAGAGGCGGGAACGGGGCAAGGGAAGAGGGGGGAATGGGGACTGCAGCATAGGAAATCTAATTCCAAGCACGTGCGATCTTATCAAAGTGAACCCAACTCCTGTGGGTAACTTTAATGTTCTAATAAGAAAGAAAGGAAATTGCACTCAACAGCAGGAGCAGTCTGGTCACAACACCAGTGGCCAAGGCAGCAGGAAGGGCCTGAGCCACTGCAGGGCTGCTGGACAGAAATCCACAAAGAAACACATCTGTGCCTGGACGTTCAAGAACCTCTGCTCCAGGCTTTCTTGAGATCTAATTCACACGCCACATAAAAGCCCGTGAATCATACAACCTGGGGCCTTGAGTGTTCACAGAGTCAGGTACCCGTCACACTTAACTCTAGAATATTTTCATCCCGGGGCTGGAGCAGTGGCTTGGCGGTTTTGGCGCTTGCCTGATATGCATGAGGCCAAGGGTTCAAACCCCAGCACCACATACACAACAAAGTGTCGGAGCAACAAAAGTCATGTGAAAAACTAAATAAAATGGATTCTCTCGTTCTCTCTCACTGTCCCTCTCTCTTAAAAAAAATATTTTCATCCCCTCCAAAAGAAACCTTGTACCTATTGGAGATCACTCTCCATTTCCCACAAACCGCCCCAATCCTAGGCAGCACTGATCTACCGTCCGTCTCTGGATCTGCATATCCCGAATATTCCCTTATAGATGGCACCTGTGAGGCTTGAATTGTGCTCCCCAAAATTAACACACTGACATCCCAGTGCTGCAGAATGAGGCCTTGCTTGAAAACAGGACCATTGCTGATGTGATCAGATCGTGAGGGCCCCTGGGGTAGGGTGGACCTGATCTTGTGACCGGCACCTCAAGGTGAGGGTCTCAACCTAGAGGCAGGCACACATGGAGGAAGGATGAGGTGAACCTCTGGGGAGAGGACAGCCATCTACAAGCCAAAGAGCAAGAAGACAGCCAGTGAAGAGACAGAAGCCGGGAGCAGACCCAGACCCCCGCCCCCAGCCTCAAAAGACCAACCCTGGTGACACCTGGACTTTGCATCCCAGTGAATTTCTGTTGACACTGATGGGTCTGTGTGCTTTGCTGTGGCAGCCCACAGAGATCAGCTCAGGATCACAGCACATGTGGACTCTGCAGACATCTTCCTTCACTGGGGACAACGTCATCCACATTCAGGGGCCTTGTTTTCTCCTTTTCGTGATTGCGTGATACCCCATTGATGCGTGGTCACATATCTTTCAGCCATTCGCCCGTGGGCAGGCACTTTGGTTTCTTCTCCTTCGGGGCTGCTCTGAACAAGGCAAACATTTGTTCACAAGCTTGAGTGTGGGCACTGCATTTCTCTCTGGTACCCCCAAGCCTGGAGACCCTCTTTGGTCCTTGAGGAAGAGCCAGACTGTTTTCCAAAGTGGCTGCCCCAGCATGCACGCACCGGCAGAGCAGCGCATCCCCTGCTGCGCTTCCTGGCCCGCACTGTCAGCGTTCGTCTTTTTTGATGGAGGCCATCCTGGTTGGAGCAACGTGCTATTCAAGAATCTGTTTCAGCTCTTCCTGCAGCCAGAACACACACAACAGCCATGGTTTTTAGGAGACACCGCGCTCTTTGCCAGCATGGAAGCAAAGTCCTGTTACCAGGCTACTGTTATCAGCTTTCAAATCCCCCCCGTCCACCTGAAGACCAAGGGAGCTGAGGCAGGCCAAGGGCCTGCGCCACCCAGCCCCGGGTTCCCAGCCTCCCCATGCATCCAGGGGTGTGGTGGGGCATGGAGCTCACCAGCTGAGCCCCGCATCCTTCCCCGAGGTTACCATGGAGACCGCCCAGCCACCGCTCCCATCCGCCTGCTCCATGTTAATAAACAGCCTCATTATTTTGCAGAAAGCACTTTGGAAAATCACCAGCCCCGTGGATTCATCCTGGTCCAAAATAATGAGAAAAGAAGTGGGGATTGTTTTCATTGACCATGAAGGGAGTTCTGGCTCATTTGTGCACGTCTGCTGTGTGTACGTCTTGGGCATCGGGAAGCCATCGCCACCTCCACCGCACACCACTAATGTCCTCATTACGTGAAGGCAGGACCTGAGTACTCTCTGCCCATCGAGCCGCAAATAAACTGGGGCAAAAGAGCCCAGGAATGGAATGCACCACGCCCAGCTGGCTGCACCACAGGGACGGAGCTCAAGGCTTGCTCAAAGGTCACCAAGGGGAGCGAGGCTGGCAGCCTCTTGGTGACCAAGGATTCAACAGGGATGCGGTGGCTTCAGACCAAACTTTGAGTCCAGATCAAGGCACAAACTGGCTATGTAGCAGTGACCCAGGTTGCTGGGTGCCGGGGGAAAAAGAACAGACGCTCCGAGCACCATTACTGGGCTCCCGCTAGGCGCCGCGCAGGATCTAGCTCAGGGTGACAGCAAAGGCCCCACTCTGGGAGCCCACAGTCAGCTGCCACTTCGCAAGGTCACTGCAGGGACTGAACAGGGGACACACCAAAGCTCCCAGTGCACAGCAGGGGCCCAGTAGAAGGTCAGTGCCCTCTGGCGACTAGGACATGTCATGCAGGCTGGTGGCAGAGCCTGACAGGGGAGTGCCTCTCTCCACAGAGGTGGCTGCAGACGAGCGTGGCCCAGGGAGAAACCTCCACATCAGACCCCAGGCCCGGGACCCCGCCCCAGCAGGTGCCTGAAGTCGCTGCCTCTCGGTGTCCACACCCGAACGCTGCAGTCATTGTCAGGACTCAGTGAGGGCAATGCCCTGGGCTTGCACGCGGTGACCCCTGGGGCACCTAATGCCTGCTAAGGGTGACAGCAACAGAGACCTGAGGTGCTTTTCCAGCCAGAGTGGGAGCCAGTCGCCAGCTCCAGCCTGCAAGGGTTACCATGGTGACACCCTTGGTGCTTCTGCTGAGGGCTGGGGCCCGGTTCCTGTTGCAGATCCACCAGCTGAGTGGTGAAGGTATCCTGAGGGACAGAGGTGTCCTCTGCTTAGTCCCACAGCGCTCCTGGGGTTTTAAGATACAGAGGTCGAATCGGCCTCCTGCCTGCCAGCCCAGGATGCACCTGCAAAGGCCCCACATTTCCGTGGAACTGGGATGGACCCTTCCGAGGGCCGTCCTTCCTGGATGGAGCCACACAGGGCAGCCTGAGGTGGACCTGAGCATGGAGTCTGGGGACCAGGTCAGGGGCTGCCACACACGTGCTGGGGCTGGTGACCGTGAGGAATCACAGAAGAGGAGGTTATGGCAGCAGAGGAGACCGATTGAAGAGTGACAACAGCTACGAGAACCCGGACTTGGGAAACCATCAGGTGCAGCAGGGAACCAGAGAGAAGATTCCAGACACGTTCCACATTCTACGCCAGGGACTCTGTGGGGCCACTCTGCAAGATCAGAGAAAGAGGGCATATGGGAGACCAGATCGGTGAGGCACACTGAGACTCAGGCGACACAGGAAAGAGCGGGACCGGCGGGAAAGATCAGGACCAAGCACACAGCCATGTGTCAACTAAGGACAGGGACGGGTTTGAGAAGTGTGCTGTGATGTGTGTCAACGTCACGGAGTGCAGCCCCACAGACTAAGATGGTCCCGAGGCCACCAGGAAAGTGATCTCATGGGGACACCGTCTCACTTGCCACTGCCGCTGTCTGCGAGAACTCCTGCACTCTGACTGCCTCTGGTCAAAGCCCCCGGCACTGGAATCAGTGTGGCTTGGTGGAAGAGCCTGGGAGGGCACTGACACCATTGTGAGGTGAGTGTCTGAGCCAGGAGAGGAGCTGGAGGAGACAGGGAAAGGCCAGTGAGTGGGGAAGGAATAGAGTCGCAGGCCCCAGGTGAAGCCCCGGTCACCTGATCCCAGAATGTCAAGTGGGAGCAGAAGGAAGCTTCCCCT
The DNA here is from genome assembly GCA_004027875.1 of Aplodontia rufa. NCBI lineage: Eukaryota > Metazoa > Chordata > Mammalia > Rodentia > Aplodontiidae > Aplodontia > Aplodontia rufa. The sequence continues at coordinate 12,314 of PVKS010007614.1, read as the reverse complement.
TGGCTCTGCAACAGCAGTGTGGTCATTTGGGTCTCATCCAAAGAGTGACGGGAAGTGGGGGAGCAGAGGAGACTGGGGACGCAGGGCAGACAGCCGGAGGAGGAGGCCAAGACAGGCTGCCCCTGGAGGCGTTGGAGAAGGTGGAGCACGGCAGGGAGGGACAGGCCAGAGGCCTCGCCCATCTCCCCACCCACCACCCTGACCCCCTGACCCGGGGGTTTGGGGAGGCTGCTTGCAGGGCTGGGATTGGAGTCCCAGGGGCAAAATTAGAAGCAGGGAACTCAACAGCCATCCATTGGGGGCCTGAAAGCCTCCTGCTCCAGGTGGGCGGGCATCTCCATAGCCCAGCCGCACACCACCCCAGACACCATCCTGGGAAACCACGCAGTTACGGACCAACAGCGCAAGAGAGGACACGCAGGCAACAGCGAATCCGAATCCGAGGAGCTTTCCTCTCCCACCCAGGTCTGCCACCGTCTCCAAAAGCTTCTGAGGAGCAGCATCTGGGATCGCTGCACCGTCAAAACCCTGCCTGAGGGTGGCGCTGGAGAGCAGGGACAAGACTCCAGCAGAGGGAAGGCCAGGGCCTGGATGCAAACTCACCAAGCATGGGAGCCACATTGCAAACAGCAGGGACGCCCTTCTCCTCCTGGCCTCCAAGTCCCAGCAAGGGAAGGCTCCGAGGGCTCCTGCGTTCAGAGCGGGTTCCCCCTTTTCCCTCTCCTTGGTGCTTCCCTCAGCCCAGAGCACACAGAGCCTGCAGCTCCAGTATTCTGACCTGCCGGCTCTGGCCCTGTCCCTGCTGTGCCAGGGTGTCCCTGCAATGTCCCCGCAGGGCCCAGCCAGCTGTGACTCTGCTGGCTCCTGGACACAGCTACCAGCCCTGTGCTGAACGTCTGTGGTGCAGCCACCCTGGCACAGTAAGGTCGGGTGGCAGTGGGCACTGCCAGCTTCAGGGAGGAGTTGAAATCATCACCGGGAGGCAGAGCGGGCGGCAGGCCCCAGGAGAGCATAACCGTCCCGCTGCCTCCGTCTGCTTTTCTAATCAGCATGTTATGTGAACATGGCCACCGCTCGTGCGCAAGGCTGGTGATCTCCACGCTCCATACGTGGCCTGTAGCTGTGAGTGCCAGCTACGTATGGCTGCATGGACCCCTGTGCTCCTCGGAGCCGGAGGCTGCCCTGGCTGCAGGTGAGCGGAGCTGGACCGACCGGCGTGGGCTAGACACTGCCCCAGGGGCCTGGTGTGGGCTCTGGTGAGCGTGGGACAGCAGCCCTGCCTTGCCGTGCTTACATTCCTGTGCGGAGACTGTCAACAAGCAGCTGTGTGCTGAGTGGGGGTCCTGAGAAGGTGGTGGACAGGGCTCCCTGAGAGGCGGCTCTGGGCAGAGATGGAAGGTGGCAGAGTGAGTGCCACAGCGGGCAGGCGAGGGATCACACGCAGAGGCTGGCCAGCACAGGACGCTGCCAGGGCAGGGTGCCCGGAGGGTCCCCCAGCTGGCAGCGCTGGCGCAGGTGACTCTAAGAGCCCCAGGGGAAGGGGGCGCATGCAGGTCCAAGGTCACTGGAGGACCTGGGCTTTCTCAAAGGCCCCTGGGGTTGGATTCTTTCCTGTAACTGCTATAACAAATTAGCACAAGCAGATGGCTTCAAATAATCGGATCTGTTTCCCCACAGCTCTTCAGGATCCACGTTCCAAAGCAAGCTGTGGGCAGAGCTGTGAATCCGAGGCTGGGGTTGGGGGTCCTTCTTCTGCAGCTCCCAGAGGCTCTGGCCCGTGCCTGCCTCCTCCAGTCTCCACCTCCAGTCTCAGGTGGGTGGCTCAGCCTCCCTGCATCTGTGTCCTCTTCCCTCCTTAGAAGGATGCCTGGCATTGGATGGAGGGCGCCTTAGTCCATTATGATCAAATCTCCGTCAACTACATCCTCAAAGACCTTATTTGCAAATGAAGTCACATTCTGAGGTTCCAGGTAGACATGAACTTGGGGGTCCATATTCAGCCTATTGTGCAGAGCCACCAGAGGGTCTGGGGGACAGGAAGATATGGTCGGTCTTGGGCTTTCAAGACCCAAGGCTGCGCTGAAGGCTGGCTGCAGCAGGCCAGCATGGGAGCCAGGCAGCCGGGGCCGGGTGTGGTAAGGACTTGGATTCCTCTGACTGCCAGCCCAGCTTTCAAGCAATTTCTGTGCTCTGGTGTGGAATCAGTTCTTCCTGCTTGCTGGCCCTCCTCCGAGCTGCAGATCACAAGGCCATCAGCTCTCAGTCTGCCAACCAGCTGCTGAAACCGCACACTGCAGCCCAGAAGCCACCACCATGACTGTGGCCATGGGGCTCCATCTCCTTGCCCTGCGTGCAGTGGGAGGGTCAGCGCCTGGGGCTGAGGCCAAGGTGAGGGGGCAAAGCTGAGTCTCAGGCTGGAATGAAGTGCTGTCCCCACAGCCCAGCCACCTGCCTCTCTTTGATGGTGAAGAAGCAAGCACACACAGTGCCCCCCAACAGCGGCAGAGGTCCCCAGCACCCTCACTGCCCCCACGGGCCTCAGTGCCAGCACCTCCTGTCCACTAAAGAGTCGTGGTGAAGGGGCAGAAGGCACTGTATAGAGCACTCTGCTGGACTCTGGAGCTGGTGGAGAGGGCTCACGAGGAGTGCTGCGGAGCTCAGGGCAAGCTTGCTCCTGTCCCAAAGCGGAGCTTTTCCCTAAGGGCTGCACCTGAGAAGGCACAGAGTGTTCTCTTGAGAAAACACCGGATTTCTCCTCAGGGAGAGACAGCTCAATGCAAGCACCGAGGCTGGGCGTGCCAAGGCAGGCGCAACGGGACGCCGCAGGGGTAGCCCTGAGTGAAGCCAGCTCCCAGCTTGGCAGCCCGGATTCCTTCCTCCTGTGCTGCATGGCTCTCAGGGGAAGAGCCGGACAGACCACGGTGCTCAAGAACCAACTAGCAGGGCTGGAGCGGAAGCTCCGCGGTTATGGCACTTGCCTGGCATGCATGAGGACGCAGGTTCAAACCCCAGAACCACGTACACAACGAAGTGCTGGAGCATCAAAAGCCACATGAAAACCTAAATAAAACTGATTCTCTCTCCTCTCCCTTTCTAAAATAAAAAGAAAGAAGAAACCAACTAGCAGCCTGCATTGGGCTGCAGTACTAACCCGGGACTGTCGGAGTGAGCCCAAAGTCAAACCAAAGACCTGGAGTCTTCGGGAACCGTCATCCTTCCATCAGACCTCGCGGGGAAACTCAGAACAGGCACCCCCACCTGGCCACAGTCTGAAGGTGGCCCCCAAGCCTCATGTGCAAACTTCACCCCCAAGGCAACAGTGTTGAGAGGAGGGGCCTGCATCAGGAGAACAGGTCCTCACTCCCTTAGAAAAGGGACCCAGGGCTAGGGAGGTTCTCACGCCTCTTGGAAAAGGGACCCAGGGCTAGGGAGGCCCTCACGCCCCTTAGAAAGGGGACCCAGGGCTAGGGAGACCCTCACGCCCCTTAGAAAAGGACCCAGGGCTAGGGAGGCCCCTTGCAGTCTTCTATGTGTTTGTCCCTCCCCCTCTGGAGGACACAGGGACAGGCGCAGTCTTGGAAGTGAAGACACAGAACCTGCTGATGCCTCCATCCTGGACGTCTACCTCCAGAAACAAATCTGCTGCGGGTGGGCCACCAGCCTCTGGTATTTTATTATAGCGGCAAAAACAGACCAAAAACTCCAGCCCCAAAGCAAAGCCTCACTTGGGATTTTCAAGATTTTTTTTTTTTTTTTAGAGAGGGATAGTGAGAGAGAGAATCAATTTTATTGAGGTTTTCACATGGCTTTAGTTGCTCTGACACTTTGTTGTGTACGTGGTGCTGGGTTTGAATTCGCGTACTCACGCAAGCTGGACAAGTACCGCAACTTCCAAGCCACTGCTCCAGTCCCCGAGATGTTTCATCGGGACCAGATTTCCCACCTCTGGTCAGAGACCTGAGTTTCCCCTAGGGCTGACTGGGGTGGTCTGGTGCGGGTGCCCACCCCACGAGAGGGCTGAGTGGGGGTGGCCTGCTCCGGGGGTTGCAGCATCATTCGCACACAGGCTGAGCAGGTGGCAGCCCTGTGCCTCCTTGGTGAGTCACAGAGAACTCAGCTCCATCAGAGACCAGAGGCAGGGTGACCTGCTCCCAATGAGCTCATGCCAGCGCCCGGGACTCCTCCTCCAGGCCCTGGATTCTCCCCCTCATCTCTCTCCTGAAGCACCTGTGGGCACCGCTGGGCACGGACAGGATGCTGCACAGCCCTGGACAGCTTGGCATGGGCGTAGGCCCTGTTCCCTGCAGACAGGCAGAGCAGTCCATGGTCTGTCGCTGTGGCAGGCAGCAGGCTCAAGCGGGTCATGTTACAGGCCCCCCTCGGGAGACGAAGTTCCCCAGATCATCTTGTGGCTGGGGACCAGGAGCCGTAGCAGCATGATCCTGCCCTTTCCCTGAACCTGGGGAAGGACTAGAGCGATGCTGCGTTTTGTATTAGTGCTTTCCAGACGGGTGTGACTACACACGCGTTGGCACACTTTGTCTTCATTCTTTTTGGAACGAGGTCGGGTTTCAATGAATAAAAAATAATAATGATGCATTCGCGTAGTAAGAATCACAGGTCACCTGTGCTTTAATCCTGCCTTTTCACCTGAAATTATGGTGTAAGCATTTGCCTATGCTATTATGGATTCCAGAGCCTAATTTTTAATAACTATTATGTTTCTTCAAGCACTGTAATTTATCAAAGGCTTTTTCTGCAGTTGGTCATTTATTTCCAATGTTCCTGGGTTATAAATGTTTCAAGGAACATATGAACTAAATTATTAATTATCAGGGAAAGTGTTCACATTTCCTTCTCCCCTGGTTTTCTGCAGCCGAGGTCACAGAAGGAGGAGCTGGTGTCATTGTGTCCTTGAGGAGTTGGCCATGTGGCAGTGAGGGTGGGTCATGCTTGTAAACAATGATGGGTCAAGGGGGAGGATGATAAAAACAAGAGCGTATGAATTTAAGAAGGCCAGGTCCAATCCTCAGTAAAATGTGTGTGCTCTCCAGAGACCGGGAGACGCCCACCTGTCAATCAAGAGCCTCCAAAAAGACCTCCTGATCATTCTTCTCCGGGTTGGAGGAGGCTCGGGTCCAGCCTTCTCTGAGCACCCTGGCATCCAGGAGATCCTGGAGGGATGGAGGAAGGCCAGGCTGCGGACCTGTGGGGCTGGAACAGCCAGAAGAACCACGGCTCTCTCTGCACCTGCCCCGGTCCTACAACTCGACATCCAGCCCAGGGAGACAGCGGAGCTGCTGATCGCAGGCCCTGCCTCACACCCCCAGGGCTCACAGCTGCTGGAGCGAGGCCACCCTGACAGCCGTGCTCTCCCGGCACCGAGCAGGTTAACAGACACCGTGCAGGGGCAGACTGTCTTCCTGGCTGTTGAGATTCACAGCTGTCTGTGGAACACAACAGACTGTGAAATGCCAATAAATATGGAGTTGCCTCTCAATTTCACCAATAATAATTAGCAAATTAAAATGGAAATGTCACCACCAACCCATAAAAATTCTTAAGTGCAGCATGCAAAACTCTCTCAGGAGCGGAAATGGCTTTTGTCCGTGCAACACCCAGGGCAGATGAGCGGTCGGGTGTCGCTCGGGACAGCCACTGTTCCCAGAGAGCCCTGCGCGCGCTGATAGATCACGGGGTTGGCTGTCTCTGCGTGGCAGCCAGCTGACACAACTGTGCAATCAAGTCTGCTTTATGGGCCCTGGAATACGTGAGGGCTGGAAGCCCTTCCTCCAACAAGACAGCAGGGAGAGGGCCTCGTGCCAACCACACCCCAACTTCCCGTGCAGCCGTCTGGCCAACAGGGGAGGAGCTGGGCCATGAGGAGTGAACTGGGTACCATCTGGCTTGCATCTTGGAGAGTTGGAGCCAGAGAAGGCCACCTCTCATCACAGAACCTAATTGTGGAAAACGCCTGAGGGGCAACCTTCCCAGCCTGAGTCCAGGGATCGGCCCCCGGGAGGCCATAAGTTCCCCACACACAAGCAAACCCAATCGTCCCAGATCAACGAATGATGTAGGAGTCACCCACACTGTGCAGAACGGCTCTTTATACCAGTGAGGAGTGATTGTCAGCACCGCCTTGTCTGAGCAGGGTGGAGCACCGAGGCCAGGTTTACCCTCCAGCGGCTCTCACCAGGGTTCCCCAGAGAGGCAGCTGCAGGAGGATGCGAGCAGGAATGCGGATGCTCGAAGAATGCAGGGAGCATCTGCTGGCTTGGACCCCAGCCTGCAGTCTTGGGGGTGGCACGGCCCTGCCCGGGGGCCATTCTTGTGCAAGGTGCAGAATGTCTAGCCCCTGACTCTGCGTTCAGACCCAGTTGCTAGGGAAAGACAAGTCTGAAGAATTAAACAATTCAATCCAAAATTCTGCAGACGATGCGACCTTCAGATCCTGTCTGCTTTTTAGAAACTTTCTGCTAGTTCACTTTCTCACGATAAATCCTGTAAAATAAACATGCTGTGCTGGCGCTGGGTCGTTGCCCCTAGCTTTTCGTATACGTCTGTTTCTGTGTGCTTTCCCTAGGTTCCCCATCACCCATCGCTGGTGCCCAAGTTCAGCCGTGCAGGTGGGAGCAGAAGGGGGCTTATTATAAGAAACTGGCTCACGCAACTATGGAGGCTGACGAGTCCCAAGACTGGCAAGGTGCGTGAGTCAGCAAGGACTCGGGACAGCTGACGTTTCAGTTCAAACAAAAAATATGCTAAGAAAATAGAAGTTCATGGGCTGGGGGTACAGCTCAGTGGTAAGGTCCTCGGTTCAATCCCCAGCATTAAAAAAAAAAAAACAACCTCTCAAGACATTGGACATCAGGCACTGAAGACCAGTGACCTCTAAGCTGACTGCCCAGCCATCTCCAGGCAATGGTGCAGACAGAGCACCATGGACTCCCTGATGGAGAAGATTGAGTCTTGAGAGACCAAGGCAAGGAAAATTCCACAGGGCAGAGGCCAGAGAGGAGGGAGCTGAAGGAGAGTGCTCTGGGGACTTGCAGATGGTGGCCACCAGTGCCCTGTGTGCGGTCAGGCTGCTCAAGGCCACAGAGACCTGCCTGGGAGGGAGCAGGACACAGTGCCCACACACATGGGGTGCAGGCAGTGCCTGATAACCCTTGCCACCTGGGAAGCCCAGAGGGTCCTGCTCCGTCCTCAGGAATAATTCGCTGAGCTCGAGCACAAGCCAAGTGCCAGCTTCAGAAGCAAAGGGAGAAGGAAATCAGACCCAACCAAATGGCAGAAAGAAGACCACATTCAGGGCAGAAATCAAAGAAAAAGCCAGAAAACCAAAAATTGGTCTTTGAGAAAACCAAAAAGGCTGATCAACTTGTACCAGGCTGAGCAGAGTGAGGGCCGGAAGACATGGCTTACAACGTCACGGAGAAGGTGCTGTCAGGACAGGCGCTGCAGGAAAACCCGCGAGCTCAACAAGGTTGCAGGAGACGGAATCAATGTTCAAAGGTGAATCTCACTAATGCACACGAACGAACGTAAACCCGAGCGGACGCCAGCCTGGAGAAACAGTGCCGTTTAGGATAGCGTCAACGAAAGCAATACCAGGGAAGAATCTTACAGACAGAACTTGGGCACACATCTTACCTGCGTGCTGGAAAGCGTGGGGCTTTCTGAGGGAGCTCAAAGGAGCCCTGGATAAATGGAGAGATAAGCTGTGCTGGTGGTCGGGGGAGGCGTGACAGCTGGGGAGACCACTTTCCCAGACAGATCTGTAGGTCCTGAGCGTTCCCATTCAACACGGGATTTCATGTAGAAATGGATGAACCGATTCTAAGATTCATATGGAAGTGCATGAAAAGGAGCTAGAGTAGCCAAAGCCACTTTGAACAATAACTAATTCATTTCAAGACTTATCGCAAAACTGCAGCAATTAAAACAATGCGGCACTACATCGGTCTCAGTCAACAGATCGAAGGAGCAGAGGAGAGTCCAGAGCTAAATGGACACAGGTGGGCACCTGTTCTTTTCACAAAGGTGCAGAGGCAATTCAATAAAGGACAATTTTTCCAACAAAGTACTCAAACCATTGATTGTCCATATGCCAAAAATAAATTCACATTGATTCAAACGTTGTTTTATGCAGACATAAAAACTCAAAATGAGTCACAGTGTTAAATGTAAAACCTAGACGTCTGTGACGTGGAGCAAGAAATCTTTACGAGCTGGGGTAGGCAACAGTGTTCTCACAGGTCCCCAAAATCACAGCCCAAGTAGCAAGCTGCTGAGGACTTCATCGACACCGGGAACGTGTGCTTCCTAAAACGTTCTGTTCACCAAGAGAAGAGGTGGGCCAGGCAGAGGAAATATCTGCAGAGCACATCTCCAGGGAAAGCCTTGTCTCTGGAGCATGGGAAGAACGTGCGAAAAGAAGTTAGGGACCCAAGATTTTTAAAGTGGCAAAATATTTGAGTAGGTACTCCCACCCACCCCCAGTAAAAACTCCAGTGGCAAATGCTAAATGCTAGAGAAATGCAGCTAAACCACAGAGAGGCCCCACCGCACATCCACTAGGACTCTGAGAACCAGCAAGCTGGGGAGCTGGAGCCCTCCCACTCCACTGGTGGAAATGCAGGTTCCTAAATAGTAGGGCTATACCTACCATATGGTGTAGCCACCTTGCTTCCGGGTGTTTCTGTTCATGCAAAAGGAAAAGAACCATATGTTCATGTGCAGACTCATATACAAATATTCCTAGCAGCTTTGTTTCTAATGATCCAAAAAACTGGAAGCAAGTGAAATGTGCACCACAAGGTGAACAGATAAACAAATCCAGATCTATTCACACAGCAGAATACTACTCAGCAATGAAAAAGAAGTAACTATTGATACATGCTACAACACAAAAAACTACCAGAACACTTGTGCTGAGTAAAAGAAGCAGATCTCTCCCCATCAGGAATAACAGCTCATCACGTATGGTTTCATTTCTGTGAAATTCTGGAAGATTGAAATGAATCTGCAATTACAGGAAGCAGATGAGTGATGGAAACTGGGGCAATGGGGGGCTGCAGAGGACCAGGAAGCTTGTGGGCCTAAAGGGGTCCATCCTTTCCACTAGGACTTGAGTAACAAAGCACCACAGACTGGCAGCTGTAACAACAGAAATCAAATCTCTCACAGTCCTGATGCTAGAAGTCCAAGTCCAAGACCAAATATGGGTTGGGATGGTTCCTCCTGAGGCATCTCTACTTGGCTTGTTGTGTTGTTGCTTTTTGCCTTCTAGGCCATTGAGCCATATTCCCCCACCCTTTTTATTTCTAATTTTGAGATAAGTTCTCACTAAATTCCTAAGGCTGGCCTCAATTTGCGATCCTCCTGTCTCAGCCTCCCAAGTTGCTGGCATTACGGGCATACATCACTGTGCCTGGCTCTTTTTGGCTTGTTGATGGCATCTTTTTCCTATGGCCTTCTATCATCTTCCCTCTGTATGTGTCCATCCTAACCTCCTCTTCTTATAAGGACACTAGTCCTGTTAGACTCGCGTTCACCCTAAAGCAGTTAATTCAACTCACCTCTTTGAAGATCCCATCTCCAAGTGCGGTCACATTACAAGGTGCTGAGGGCTAGGTGTTCAGCATATGAATCTAGGGAATTGGCCACAACTCCGCGGGTAACAGGTGGTTTCAGGAGTGGATCTAGGGCTGTGTGGTTTATTCTGCGCTAATTACACCTCAAAAGGCCAATATTTCTAAAGATCACTCTCAGATTGCTCTGTTGTGTTTGCTTAATCACAAACTCTTTCAGTATGCGGGAGGTCACCCAAGTACTGTTTGAGCACCATCCTGGTTTCCTGGGCCAGGGCTGCATGTATGCCTGGCGCTGTCCATGGTGCTGAAGGACAGCCGGAAAGAAGGAAGGCTGCTGGCCCAGCCCTCCGCGTGGGCTGGGTCTCTCTACTCCCTGTCCCCTTGCCTCTCAAATGCTGTGGGAGCCCAGCAGTCTCCCTGAGGGTCCTGGGGGTCCTCCTTGGCCCACATCAAGCATGCTCCCTGCAGGTGACTTACAGCTCCTAGGAAGTGGCGGGGCTGTCCTCCAGGGCCGCGTGCAGACGCCACCGCATCTGTCTAGAAACCTCCACATTTGCCTGATGTTGCCCTTGGTTTCAAGAGGACAGGAAAAGGCACCCCCAGGCTTTGTCCTCTACCCATTTCCCCTGAGACATTTCTGCCCCTGGTTTCCTTCAGGTATCCATGGGCGTTTGGGGGGCTCGGGAGGGGGAGTGCTCTGGCACATCAGGACACTTTCCAATTCAAACAGGAAGTCAAGGAAGACAGGCCTTTCCCATGCTGCCCCAGCCCCACGGTCCTCATGTGCTTCCTGCATGGCGCTGTGTGCCTGTGTCCCTCCCAGGAGCTGTCTCAGCCATCCCTGTGTCCCAGATGCCTCCAATCCTGACGTGTGGTGGATGACCAGTACATGCCGGTTAGGTGGGGAAATCGGGTAGCCCAGCACATGCCGGTTAGGTGGGGAAATCGGGTAGCCCAGCACATGCAGGGTTAGGTGGGTAAATCGGGAAGCCCAGCACATGCCGGTTAGGCGGGGAAATCAGGAAGCCCAGCACATGCAGGGTTAGGTGGGGAAATCGGGAAGCCCAGCACATGCAGGGTTAGGTGGGGAAATCGGGAAGCCCAGCACATGCAGGGTTAGGTGGGGAAATCGGGAAGCCCAGCACATGCCGGCTAGGTGGGGAAATCAGGCTGTAAACTGCTGGGAAGTTTGGAGCTGCTGGAATTCCACCCCCTGGCGCAGGCTCCATCCACTGCTGCCCCTTTATTTACAGCACGAGGCTTGAAGTTTGCTGTGGGGTCTGCCTCCGACCCCTTGACTGGGCACTTGGACCCTTGCCCCTCTCTCCATCAGGATGAGCCATTTCTGCATGCTTTGTCTGGGTGTTTCCATGAAGATGTAAGTCTTGAAGAGCAGTATATCACCCTCCTATAAATGTCTACGATCCGCTTGCTCTTGTACAAGCCCCAGCCTTCAGTACGGTGCTCACCTCGAGACACCTGCAGAGCCCACAGATAGGTTCAAGATTGTTCCCCTCAGTGCTGGAGCTGAGGGACTGGGCCAGAGTCTCCATGTGCCTGAGCTCTCCTGCTTCTAATTTTCTCATCTACTTGGAACATCTCTCACCTCCTCTGCTTCCTTCCGGTGCTGCTCAGCTAGAAAGCAACTGAAAGACGGTGGGGACAAAGCTGCTAAAGAAGCAGCCCAGAGCAAGCATGGAATGGTCTGGAAGGGTGCTAGCGAGAGTCACAGCAAGATGCTGGAGCCAGGGCCCTCACCACACGGCAGGAAGCAAAGAGGAGGGAGCACACTTCTGGCTCCCAAGGCAAGCATCTCTCCAGCCATTCTGTCCTCCTATGAGCCCTCTGACCTTCCCCTGTGTGGCCATTTTCACTCAGCCCAGAGCTGCTTCCTGGATGACCAGCCCAGGCCCCATGGCTGAAGGAGTGGACTTGCACCAGCCTCCTCCTCTCCCACTCAGTCCCCCTGCTGCGCAGTGGCAAGGTGTGGGACCACACACCCCAAGCACAAGATACAGGACAAGATGCCGGGGTGAGCTCAGGAAACAGGGCATGGAGAGGAGCCGCAGCCCTGGAGTGAAGGCAGGCAGATGTGCCAGAAAGGGCTCATATCTGTGATGGTCAGAGACTCATCTTTGGTCCAGAGTGCACGGCTGACCACCAAGTGCTGCTGGCCCTAGAACGTCGTCCTTGTGACACCTGCAATATGGAGAGGACAGAAATGGCCAACAGGCAGAGGCACACATTGGATTCCTGCTGGAAAACGCTGAAAGCTGCCCCTGTGCCAACTCTCCTGAGACCTCAGGACCTCGACACCACCCGAGGGCCACCACGGTCACCGTCAATGAGCCCCACCCAGCTACTGCAGGGACAGGCCCAGGAGCCAGGCCAGCAATCGCCTGTGGAGGGCCTAATCCAACCTCAAACCACTCAGACTTTGAGAAGCTTCTGTCTTTTTTCAGATGAAATTCGATTTCTCTGAAGCCTCAATTCTGCCATTGTGGGTCACACCGAGGGTTGATCCCTTCTTCTCTGCAGAAACTTCCAAGAGCATGGAAGGACAGCCCATGCCAACCCCCTCCTGCTCCACGCAAATCTCTTCAAACTTGCTCATGGTTACGAGTGGTGGCTTTCACCTGTGCATCGAACGCTGAGATCATTAAACCTATGCAGTAAGCCTGGACACAGGGAGGCCAGGAGCGCCCAGCCCTGGAC
>PVKS010007613.1:0-72113 GCA_004027875.1 Aplodontia rufa | reverse complement strand
AAGGGAGGGATATGGGTGGGAAATTGGTAGGGGCACTCCTGGGAGTAAATTTAGTATCCAGAAACTATACACATTTTATATTATTTTGTTAAAAATTTGTATGGTTGTTCAAAAATAGAAATTAAAATAAAAAAATAAATGAATAAATGAATGAATAAATGGCAGAGGAGAATGAGAAGCACACTCACATTTGTGCAAGCCCAAGCAATTTAGGGGTTTACTTATCCGCTCAACAACACTGAAAGGCAATATTATTATCCCATTTTACCATGAGGAACAGTGGTCTTGAGAAGTTGGTAGCTGGGGGCTGGAGCGGTGGCTCGGTGGTTACGGCGCTTGCCTGGCATGCACAAGTACACAGGTTCAAACCCCAGCACAACTAAGTGTCAGAGCAACAAAAGCCATGTGAAAAACTCAATAAAAATTGATTCTCTCTGTCTGTCTCTCTCTCATAGTTCTTCTCTCTTAAAAAATTAAAAACAAATGGCTGTGAGAAGTTGGTAGCTTGTCCAAGGTCTCATGGCGAGGGAATGGGAGTCAGAAACACTCAAGCTGATTCTGATCACTGACCCTGCAGCCTACTCCATTCATGTGCTGTGTATGGTCCTTTGAAAGACAAGAGTAGCCAGGCAAGGTGGCACACACCTCTAATCCCAGCAACTCTGGGGGCTGAGGTAGAAGGATCACAAGTTCGAGGCCAGCCTCAGTAAGCTAGCAAGACCCTGTCTCAAAGTTAAAAAATTAAAAGGGCTGGGCATATAGGTCAGTAGCTAAGCACCCTTGGGTTCAATCCCCAGTACCAAGGTCGGGGGGAAGAGTATATCAGTCATACTGGTTGCAAGGAGAATATGGCAACTGTGCAGTTGAGAAACCTGACCAGGAAGATGGACATGCCCAGCTTCACAGATGTGGGCTTCTGGCAGGGGCACCTAACCAGAAATTGGTCCCATGGAAATGTCAGAGGCCCAAATAGGAGCATTTTGTGAAATAATTATAATTGGCCTCTGTTCTTCCAAGATTTCAATGTCACGAAAGACAAAGGGACTGGGGATGTAGCTCAGTGGTAGAGCACAGCACCTGTCTAGAATGTACAAGGCCCTGGGTCCCATCCCCAGCACTGGAGAGACAGAGAGGCACTGAGGAATGGCTCCAGCATAAAGAAAAAGAGATAAAATACATAGGCGTTGTACATGATGGTGATTTTGATTTTGCATTTGGGGCAACTGATAAAACTGAAATATGGAGGGCTGGAACAGTGGCTCCATGATTACAGTGCTTCCCTGGCGCGTGTGAGGATGCGTGTTCAAACTCCAGCACCACGTACACAACAAAGCATCAAAGAGCAACGAAAGCTACATGAAAAACTAAATAAAAATTGATTCCCTCTTTAAAAAAAAACAAACCTGAAATATGGAAGACGGACTAGGAAAAAAAAATACTGTGTCCATGTTAAATTTCCTGAATTTGATAATTTTACTTTGTTTATGTAAGAAAATACCTTTGTCCTTAGGAAATACTTGCTGAGGCATTATGAGGTAAGGAGGTAGGATGTCTGAAGCTACTCTCAAATGGATGAGAAAAATAAATATTGCTTCTGTGTTCCTTACAGCAGCCAGCAGAGAGCTAGGCTCAGGTATTGAATTTAAAATATTTGTCAGTTATTTGATTAAATAATTCCACAGTCTCCCGACATTAAGGAAAATATTTTTCATCGTGGTTTTCTTGGCTTCTAACACTTCTGCTTTATCTCACAGTAGGCACGAATGAAAATTCTGTTCCTTTACTGACCTCCCCCACTCCACCCCTAGCTCTTCAAAGAAACGGGAAAACCCTCATGTGAATTTGTTTTACCCATCATTTATAAATCCCTTTACAGTTCCTGGAAATTTATTTGGGATTTTTATTATTAATCTTATTGTATTCATAGGGTGAAAGAAAAAACACTGAGGATATGACTGAATAACTTTGGTTCTTTTTACTGTCTGCTTCTAAGAAAATCTAAAGTCAGAATCTCATCCTACCAGATGGAGGAGCTGAGTGAGGATTCTCTCCTGAAAAGGAACGTTGACTTGAATTTATAAATATTGAAGGCATGCTATGTGTGGTATACAGCTCTTATCCTAAACACTATTACTGAACTAAATGTTTTGGAACTATCTCCCTGTTCTTCATTGCTGAGCACCATTTCACAAAGACGGGATTGTAGCCCCGTCATTTTTGGCAGGCTATACCTATATTAGTCAGGGTCTTAGTTGCAAGCAACATAACCTGCCCTGGATGATTTAAATGGAAAATAAACTATTAAGGGATCTTTGGGAGCTCAAAGAATCTCCAAGAGGGCCACAGAGATTGGGTGGAAGCCATCCAGTGGAGAATAAGGCCCAACCATGCTGCGGGCCCTCCGAAGGGACTCCTGCCACCTTCCTGATGGATAGTTTCCACCACTTATACCTCTGAGCTGTAAGAGGCACCTTGCCCAGCTCTGCCTAAAGTTCTGGGTAGGAAGAAATTCTTCCCAAGAGGCATTGTCCAGTGGGCAAATCCCGACCACAGGAAAAAGCTAGGAGGCTGAGTTACCAGACTTCCCTCTTGGGAAGACAGAACATTACATAATATAGAAAGTCCCTAAACATAGTAAGAGAGTTACAACCAATGTCTAGAAGGCAGCACCAATGTGGAAACAGCCATTGCAGGGAAAACGTTCTTTCTAGATTTTCTTGGCATTCATTAGTGTTTTTGTTTGTTTGGGATGGGAGGATTGGGGATTGAACCCAGGGGTGCTTAAGCACCAAGCCCACCCTTTTTATTTTTTATTTTGTTTTCTTCTTTGGTACTGGGCATTAAATGTAGGAGCACTTAACCACTCAGCCACATCTCCAGCCCCTTTTTATTTTTTGACAAGGTCTTGCCAAGTTGCTTAAGGCCTTGCTAAATTACTGAGTCTGGCCTAGAACTCGCAATCCTCCTGCCTCTGCCTCCATATT
Source organism: Aplodontia rufa (assembly GCA_004027875.1). NCBI lineage: Eukaryota > Metazoa > Chordata > Mammalia > Rodentia > Aplodontiidae > Aplodontia > Aplodontia rufa. The sequence goes on along the minus strand of PVKS010007613.1, from coordinate 69,129 downwards.
CACTGGGATTACAGGCATGCACCACCATGCCTTCCCAACTAGTTAAAGCTTGTTTTCTCTCTCCTTCTATCTTCTGTGATTTTGGCATTCTAAAGCTTATTCTGAATATGAAGGAGGAAAAAAAAATAAACATGCTGAAAAATTTTGAATCTTGGTTCTAAAGTGAATCTCTGAAGAAGGGAGTGTAAGTGGTAATTATTTCAAGCACCTGGAAATCTTGTTTACACAGAGGAGGACACGGGGCTCGGAAATGTGGGATGTGGCTGGGACAGGGATGTCTCAGAGTGTGCTTTGCAAAGTAGTACTAGGAGGTGGGCCCAAGAGGCAGGGTGGGAGGGAGAGGGGAAATGAGGGAGGAGGGGAGGAGGGAAGGAGAGGAAAAAGAAACAGACAGAAATCTCTTGCACTGGATAAAGTCCCCTGGGTTTCCTTCCTCCAGGACTTCTGGGAGACTGTGACAAGCTGTGAGGGACATTTATGCTGCATTTCCCCAACAAAGTCACAGAGCACAGTGGGATGTGAGGCATCGTGGGGAAACCTGCAGTACACTTCAGTTCTCCAAATTCCAAACTCTGTGACTTTCCTCCAAATAGTGGTGATTTTAACAGTCACTGGTTTCAGAGCAATCTTGAGGGCCACTTTTAAAAAGGAAAGAGGGAACAGTACTCCAACTCCGTTTAGGTTCTCTAACTTGAGGATGGAATGTCTTGAGCAGTGGCTTTACCTATCCCGGAGATGCCTGAGATCATTTCAACAATGGTGCCACGCGTCTAACAGGAAAGCTCTGGGGTCCGATGACTGTACCTAACTCAGGGTAAAAGAAGGTTATTGGGGGCGGGAGTGGTGGCTCAGCGGTTTCAGGCTTGCCTGGCAAGCACAAGTACACAGGTTCAAACCCCAGCACCATGTACACAACTAAGTGTCAGAGAAACGAAAGCCATGTGAAAAACTAAATAAAGTTGTTTCTCTTTCTCTGTATCTCTTACTGTCCCTCTCTCTTTTAAAAAAGAAAAAAAAAACTCTTAAAAAAAAAGGTTATCTAGTGCTGGAGCTGGGGTATTTGTTTCCTACGAGTTCAATTTAACACATACAAAATTTCAAATGTAGTACAAATGGAAACTTTGTTATAAGCTGATTTCAGCTTTGTTTACTGGTAAGTTGAACTTAACAGATCAAACTAATTTAACTCGTATACATGTACAAACCTGCAAAAAGTTGGCTCACATGTGAGCTGGCCCCCAAACCTCTTCACCGGGACAGCTGCACAAACCATGCCATAACATTTGCCTTAGTAATTCTTGGAGCACTTAATATGGAGATAATTTAGCAACCCGTTAAAATGCCCCAATCACTCGTCCCTTTAAAGGTTTTGTTTGGTTTCATCCCAGTGGCCCTTAAGATTTTGAAAAAACAATATATATATATATATATATATATATATATATTTTTTTTTTTTTTTTTTTTTAAGGAGAGAGGGAAGAGAGAATCAATTTTCATTTTTCATTTGGCTTTCGTTGCTCCAACACTTGTTGTGTATGTGGTGTCGTGGTGCTGGGGTTTGAATCTGTGTCCTTGTACATACCAGGCAAGCGCCGTAACCGCTGAGCCGCTGCTCTAGCCCCAAGAAAATCATCTTTGATGTGTTGCAAGGCCCAGTGAATCTCATATTGTAAAAACGTTGAATTGTGAAGGTCACCATGCACCAATCAGTCCAATTACTTTAAAATAGTGTCTCACTCAAGAGATTTTTTCATATTTTTTAAAAATCGGCATATTGAGGCTGGAGCGGTGGCTCAGCGGTTACGGTACTTGCCCGGCATGTGCAAGAAGGTGGGTTCAAACCCCAGCACCACATATACAACAAAGTGTCAGAGCAACGAGAGCCACATGAAAAACTAAATAAAAATTGACTCCATCTTTCTCTTAAAACAAAACAAAAACCATATTCACTTCTTTTTTAATAAAAGCACATTTTAAAGTGATGAATTATTTTTAATAAAATCAAGACAATCTATTTAGAAAACTAAAGACAGACTGGTTATGTGAATTTTCTTATGGTTAAACTTGCTAGATACTTTTTTTTCTTTAAAGAAAGAGGGGACAGTGAGAGAGAGAAAGAGAGAAGCGATTTTTACTTAGTTTTTCATGTGACTTTCATTCCTTGGACACTTTGTTGTGTTCGTGGTGCTGGGGTTCAAACTCATGTACTCGCACATGCCAGGCAAGCACTGTAACTGCCGAGCCACCGCTCCAGCCGCCCCCGTTACCCACCCTAAAAATATGGAACGCTTCACGAATTTGTGTGTCATCCTTGTGCAGGGTCCATGCTAATCTTCTCTGTACAGTTCCAATTTTAGTATATGTGGTACTGAAGTGAGCACCCCACTAGATACAATTTTGAATTATGTATAGGTAATGATGTGACTAAATTTCAAGAAACCTGTGAGGAATCTGTTTCCAGGACCTCTTTAAAACCAAGCCAGCTGGGCATGGTGGCCACACTCCTGTAATCCCAGCAGCTCCAAAGGCTGAGGCAGGAGGATCTTAATTTCAAAGCCAGCCTCAACAACTCAGCGAGACCCTGTCTCAAAATAAAAAAATAAAAAGGGGCTGGGGATGTGGTTCAGTGGTTAAGCACCCCTGGGTTCAATCCCTGGTAACAGAACAAAACAAAACAAAAATAAAAACAAAAACAAAAAACCAAACCAGTCACCACACCCCTTTCGCTGTCTTCCCATTTCATGTGAAAACATTTAATCCAGGTCCTAGCCCTCAAACTCTCCCATGAGTGTGCGAATTGCAGATTCTTGTATCTGAAGCACTTTCTTGCGGCTTTTTTTTGATTTGCTTTGTTTTGTTTATCCTACACAACTTCCTTCCTTCCCACTCTTTCCTCCCCAGGGCTTTTAGATAGGCTAACCAACTAATCATGTCCTCCTGTAGCAGAGACAGGAGACCTAGATCCAGCCCCTCTCTTGACTCCTGGCCAGAGGAGGATGTAAGTAATATGGCCATCTTAAACAACACTGCTATTCGGAGCACAGAGATCTGGAAAACATCCTTGAATTCAGAGAGCAAAATTAGCTGCCTCTTAAGTAACACACAACTGCTCCGCATGGAAGCACAGGTACTGTCTCCCAGAAGGCATGTGTTAGCTTCTTGCAGGAGGCCTTTAGATAGGTTGTCCCTACTGACAAGAGCCCCCAAGAACTCACTCATGCACACAGGACAAGTCCTTAAGAGATTCAGACAATTCAAATGCTTCCTCCTCAAGTGTTCTTCTCAAGGGCCATTGGGATTCCAGGGGCCACGTGAACCTTAATAGCTAACATTCTTTCCATTTCTTGCCTTCCTGTTGTGAGTGGAGATTTTGAAAACGCCATTGACTCATTTGTCAAGTTCTGATCTAAATCCAGGGCCCTGGGCCAGGGTGAACACCTGCCATGCAAAAGCTCAGAACGGACCAGTCTCTTAAGCGTGACAAGCTCCCGCAATCTAAACGCCAGTGGCCAACCGGCCATGCACTTGTTCACTCTCAGAGCTTCCACTTAATTTTCTTCATGGGAATGATTTGCTGGAAACAGAAGAGCAACCTCTTGTAGGGCACTTCACATCAAAGCACTTTTCAAACGGCACTTTGGACACCAACCACTCCAGGCTGGGGGCTGAGATAAATTAAGGCATGCAAAAGACAAGTGTTATTCCTGAGGCTTCTGAGTGGGGGGCAGGGTCAAGACAGTCTCCAAAAAAATAAGAGAGAGAGAAAGACAGGGGGTGGGGGGAGAAAAACATCATGGAATGTGAGAAACCAGGGTCCTAGCCAAGAGAGGCGCTTCTGTTCAGCTCTGGCTCTATTGACTTCCTAGCTCAGTCATTGTTCCTTTGTGTGTGGGGTCGGTGATGGGAAGTAAACTCAGAGGTGCTTTACCGCTGAGCTATATTCCTAGTCCTTTTTATTTTTTATTATTTATTTATTTTAGACAGAGCCTCACTACATTGCTGAGGCTGGCCTCAAACCTACAATTCTCCTCCCTCAGCTTCCCAAGTAGTTGGAATTATAGGCTTGGACCGCTGCTACTGGATAAGTCATTGTTCCTTAGGTCTGCATTTTCTCATTTATAAAGTGGAGATAATGCATACTTGAATTAAGTGAGAATGCTGGTAAATCGCTTAAGGCACGGACAGCACCTGGCACTGAGTGAGTACTCAATAAAGTGACCATTACAGCTTTGTGTTGTGTCCCCACTACTGTTATTGCTTCCTATATGGTATGTTTAATTAATTTAGGGCCTGATGACCTCTGTTGGCTCTGTTCACAGAAAGTCAAGGCACTTTTAAAAGTCCTATAAACACTTGGCTTAAAATGCATTCTTGTCTCCAAAAGGCAGTAAAACAAGGCAGGAAAACGCACTCCTCGCAAAAGGAATCTCAAACAAAGGCCCTTTCAAACAAATGACACTGGGGGACTTTTTTCTTCTATGAGTAAAAATAAGGCACAGTCACATAGAAAGCCCATTTTCTCAAGGCACAGAGTAGGAGCCCTTTGGAGTAAACCCTGGAGAGTTCCGAAAGCCCCTGGTGACTCTTTGGCAGCAAGTCTTTGCCCTCATTTTATTAGAAAAACTCCAGTCATTGAAACCTTTGGACAGACATACTGAAATTATTATCATTTAATCTGCAGCTTACTTCCTCCAAGTTTTTCCTGGTTCGATTCCTGTTTTTCCAAGTTCAAAGGACCCCTTCCTAAGACTGTTGCCTCAATATCTGGAGGTGGTCAGGTATCTTCGTTGTAATTAGCTTCCCAACTCTCCTGTACCCCCAAGTCTGACAGGCACTGGCCTGAAGGCTGCTAGAAACCCCAGGAGCAGAAGGGAACTGTTGGTGGGGACTGTGGCGATGGGGAGGGGGATACCGGACGGACGGGGGACAGAACACCGTGGAGACTAGGAATTCTTTAGTCTAAATGGAAATCGTTTACACCAATATTGTCACAAATCCAAGATATCTGGGTTAAATGGTTCCCCCATTTCTCCTCCATAAATCAGTGTGGATATTTTTGGCAGGCTCTGCTCCTCTGCAGGGTGGGCAGCTGTGAGCAAGGGGGTTTATCTCCTCCTCTGCTTCTGATCCTGTCTTCCTGCCTTTTGCAGATGCAAATTCTGTCCAGAGCTGCCTCACAGATAATTACTTTAGCAGACAAGCTCAGGGCCTGAAGGAAACAGGGTATATTCTTGAAAGAAATAACTCCACTGAAAGGTCCCGGCTTCTGAATAAAACCCGCAAGTGAGGTGGGCTGCCATTTAGCTTAGGTTGACATTTAGTAAATGGAGGCCTCTGAAGAGTCTGAGTGCTCTCCAGTATTGTTTTTTATCTTAAAAGTTTAAGGAACTGGGAAGTAGCAAAGATTTTTGTGATCTGGGCCATACTCAAAAGTTTTCCAGTCTCACCAATTTGACGGTGGGGATGGGGGTGGAAGTGCCATAAATCCAGACCTCTTCAGAGTCTTAAAACACGGGAATTTCATTACATCAATCTCCCCACCCACATGTTTAGTCAACAAACCACAAAAGCAACAAAACAAAAAGCTCATTTAGAATATTCAAGGAAGCCTTTCTTATTGTTTTTAAGGGGCCTGAGAGAATCTTTGCTGGCTCACATCACAAATCTTACCTTCTTTGGAATGCTACGAACAGATAAAAAACATTTAAGGCTTCAAAGAGTGTTATGTGTACAAAACGCAAAAGATAAAGATCATTTTTATCCAACTCTTTTCTGAAATAAGATTAATCAAAATTAAAGAAATTAACAAGAAGTTGCCACACCTTCTTCCCCCCCAGTACTGGGGATTGAACCCAGAGGTGCTTTACCACTGAGCCATATTCCCATCCCTTTTTATATTTTATTTTGAGACAGAGTCTTGCTAAATTACATAGGGCCTAAGTTGCAGAGGCTGGCCTTGAATTTGTAAACTTCTTGCCTCTGCCTCCTGAGTAGCTGGGGTTACAGGTGTGCACCACCGCATTTGCCTATACGTTGCTACACCATTAAAAAAAAATGTGTTAGCTGAAATCAGAAGATAGTTTCCTGGCATCACCTACATCTTATGCATATTGTAAAAATAGTGAATACTAGTACACTAATTTAGTACTACATCCCCAGTCCTTCTTTTTATTTTGAGGTAGGATCTCACTAAATTGCCAAGGCTAGCCTCAAACTTGAAATCCTCCTGCCTCAGCCTTCCAAATAGCTGTGATTACAGGTATGCACCACCACTTTAGGCAGGACTAACAAGGTTTCTAATTATCTGATATACACGTTTAACAAGCTATACTATCAGATGGGGCTTAAAAAGGCTGGAAGGGGGGCTGGAGCAGTGTCTCAGCAGTTTCAGCGCTTGCCTGGCATGCATGAGGACCTGGGTTCAAACCCCAGCAACACATACACAACGGAGTATTGGAGCAATGAAACCCAAAAATGAAAAACTAAATAAAATCGCTTCTCTCTTTCTCCCACTATCCCTTTCTCTTAAAAAAAAAAAAAAAGAAAAGAAAAAGGCTGGAAGGTATTTGTTGTGTGTTTAGAATAAAAATGGCAACTTTAAGGGAAACGTTCATGGTGAAAACCGTAGGAATGGACTATGCAGGCAAACGAATGGAAACTATCAACTATACACTACCCAGACTGAAATCTAACCTTCACTGATATGGGCTGTATAATCAGGTTCAGAAGACACAAGTACTCTTGGCTCACCTAGAGGACCCATTTAACTGCTCCTTAGGGCTCCTGCACTGAAAACCAGCCACATATCCATGCACTTATCTGAAGCTTGTTGCTTCATTTTTGTATATAGTACATTTAACACATAGAATATCTAAAATAAGTATATATTTACTTATGTGGTCATTTATACTTACTCACAGTTTGCCCTCAGTATCTGTGGGTTCCATATGCAGGATTCAACCCAACCCAGACTGAATATTCTTTAAAAATCATTGCATTTGTACCAAACAGGTAGAGAGACCTTTTACCTTGTCATTATTCCCCAAACAACACAGTACACCTATTTACATAGCAGTTACACTGAAATGACTCAAGCATAGGGAAGAATGTGTGAAAGTTGTATGCAAGTATACACCAGTTATATGCAACTCAGGCATCCTTGGATTTGGGCATCTGTGTGTGCATGTTGGGAAGCGGGTGTTCCTGAAACAATCGTCTGCAGACAAGGGAGAACTGAGTATTTAAATATATGGTATGTTAATTTAACATGTAATAGCACACACACCCTTTTTCAAATCTCTGGCTAAAATTATCCCTACTCAAGAAAGTAAACTTCTTTTCTCTTACAAGTATCATCTAAAATAATTCCACAAACCTACAACTTCTGGAATTCAACTGAGTGAATATTCTGAAAATCCAATCAGAAGACTCAAAGAAATTATTTATAGGTACGTCCAAAAATTTGTTCATTAGTTGCATGCATCTTGAAGCACATCCTCCCTGGCAGTATAGCTACGTCTGGCTTTCTTGGCCAGACTGCAAATCATTTCCATCCGTGAAGCAGCTGACTTGTAGCACTAGCTGTGGTACCTTGAGTTTTGGGAGCTGGGAACCCTGCAAGGTAGAAGTGAGGAGAAAGCAGATCTAAAAATAATTTGTTACTCTGGTAGGTCATCACTTCTACCACTCAACTTCCATCTATCTGGGACTCTAAGAAGTCTCAGCTTGCTCAAAAAACTCCATCTCCTCAGGCCTTAGGACAGTTACAGACCTTCCTTAAATCACAAAGAGCTGCTAATCTCTCCTCCGTGTCGGTGTAAGTCACTGGACTTCCTTTGAATCTAGAAGAAAGTGACCCATCCTGCTTTATTTTTTCTTTTCTTTTTTTTTTCTTCAGGGCTGAGGACAGAATTCGGGGCCTTGCACGTGCTAGGCAAGTGTTCTGCCACTGAGCTAAATCCCCAACCCCACTGATCATGCTTTAAATCTTCCCATAGGGGCTGGAGTGTTGGCACCTGCCTGGCACACGCAAAGACGTTGGTTCAAACCCCACCATCATGTACACAAGGAAGTGTTAGAGCAACAAAAGCCACATGAAAAAACTAAATAAAATTCTTTCTCTCTGTCCCTCTCTTTAAAAATAAAATAAAAACATCCCCATAATTTGTATTTGAATTTTGAGTAAAGGATGTTTATCACCTCCTTGAACTGAGCATTCATTTGGGGGAAGTAGGGGTGGAGGTCAGCACACTGGAAATCAGCTCTGGGAGTTGGTCTCTAAGTGGTTCCAGCTTTCCAGGGCTTCTTTCCTTTTCTCTTTTGAACACACCCACTAACACTTCACAATGAAGAGAAAGCAGGAAGACCTCCAAGGTGTAGGCTGATTATCCTCTTAGCACCCTATATCAGGGGCATGCTAGGTGGTACAGAGGCAAATTCTCTGGCCCCAGATTTGGTAGATCCAGAGTGGGCCTCAGGAGCTTACATTTTATTTTATTTTGCAATCCTCAACTTCAAACCTAGGGGCCTGTACATACAGGCACTCTACTACTGAGCTATACCCCAGACCCCTACTTTTAAAGTTTAATTATATTCCAGCTATATCATTACCTATAGGATAGTTAACATATTAAATAGGAAAAGGTGATTTGACTTCATTTTATTTTAGGTGCTGGGATTGAACTCAGGGCCTTGCGCATGCTCACATTCTACCACTGGTATATCACCCACCCCCCAGTCTAATTTTGGTTTAGAGTTCCCTTTAGATTCCAAGCAGGGAACTTTAAATGCTAGAAGTATCTGCCTGAATCCACCTAAACCACTAAATAAAATAAAACGAGCCAGTAAAATAGCCTCTCTAATCATGTTCTTTGAATCGTTACTATGGTTTTAGGGTCCACTCATTTTCAAAGTTCTTCAATCAAACCTAACTAATGCCAAAAACTTTCAAATGTAGCTCTAAGAAAGAAGAAAAACAATTCCACACATTTGGAGATACACTGAAGCCTCCAAATCACAGGATCAAATGTATATTATCAATTCATCATCAACATTTCAGCCTCAGATAAGGCCCAAATTTTTTTCTCTTCAAACACCAAATGGGGTCCTAGAGAGGTGGCTCAGCAGTAGAGCGCTTGTCTGGCAAGCATGATGACCTGGGTTTGATCCCCAGCACCACAGACACAACTAAGAGGGGGAAAAACAAAAACCAGATGAAAAATAAAAAATTAACTCTCTCTCGTTTTAAAAAACAAAACAAACTCCCAACCAAATAACATGAACTATTAAACAGGTAGTTGGGGCAAGAGTACAGCTCAGTGGTAAAGTGCTTGCCTAGCACACAATTCCCAGCACTGCAAGAACAAAACACATACGTATATTATATAAAAACCTATAATAGAACTCATTTATTCTCATTCAGGAAATCCTTATTTTCCTAAAGATAGACCTTGTAACTTTCTTTGGCATATTTTAGACATACCTTAAAAAATGAAAATTCCAACACCTTCTGAATCTCCTAAACTTAACTGCTTAAAACCTCAACCTTTGATATTAATCTTTGCATTCAATTATTTCTAATTATTCCTTTGTATATAGAATTCTTATTCATGCATTGCACCCCTGCCCCAAACCCTCCAGTGAGAGCAAAGCAGCTATGGTTTTTCTTTTGGCTAATCGTTTTTATTTATTTTTGTACAGAGAGGACTGAACTCAGGGGCGCTTAACGTCTGAGCCACAGCCCTTTTTATATTTTTATTTTGAGACAGGGTCTTGCTAAGTGGCTTAAGGCTTCCCTCAGTTGCTGAGGAGGGATTCAAGCTCATAATCCTCTTGCCTCAGCCTCTCACGTGCCACGGGCCCAGCTTTTTTTGCTAACTTAAAAAGTGTTTTCAGGGGGCTGGAGTGGGGGCTCAGTGGTTATGGCGCTTGCCTAGCATGAAAAAGGACCTAGATTCAAACCCCAGCACCACATACACAAATGAGTGTCAGAGATCAAAAGGCCAGATGAAAAACTAAATAAAATTGATTCTGGTTCTCATTCTCTCTCATTAAAGAAAAAAAGCATTCATGGCCTGGAGCGGTGGTTCAGCAGTTATAGCACTTGTGGGCATGTGCAAAGACCTAGGTTCAAACCCCAACACCACATACACAACTAAATGTCAGGGAAAATAAAAGATGAAAAATAATTTTTTTTCTCTCTCTTTAAATAAAAACTTGCCGTGATCCCAAGTTCAAAGCCAGTCTCACCAACTTAGTGAGGCCCTGTCTCAAAATAAAATGTAAAAAGAATGTGGCTTGGGCTGGAGCGGTGGCTCGGTGGTGACACTGCTTGCCTTGCCTGGCACGTGCAAGTACACGGATTCAAACCCCAGCACCCATGTACGCAACTAAAAACAACTAAAAGCAACGAAAGCCATGTGGAAAACTCAATAAAAATTGATTTTCTCTGTCTCTCTCTCACTGTCCTTTTCTCTTTAAAAAAAAAGTATTCATCAGGCCACAGCTCAACTTAACAAGGAAAAGAACATAGTTCTCAGTTTCTCAGTTTACCCTGGACTTGGAGAATACATTGTATTACATCTGTGATGAGTTTCTGCATTTCCCAAACCCAAACTTTTCAAAAGACCTATGCAAGCACAGTCATTCTATTATTCTCTTCAAGTTATCACACAGAAAATTATATGCAAAGTCTTTTCCAGTGTTTCCCTGGTCGGTGGGAGTTAAGGGGTAGATTATGAATGATGCGCAAGTCCCTTCTGCTGAGAAATTTTTAAATTCCCACTATCCAGTTATATATTTTACATCTGCAGAAAATACAAACTGCAATAACAGCTGCAGACTTTTGTCACTGCCGTGATACAGATGATTTAAACCAAAGTAAATATGGTTCAACAGTTTCTCCCCCCCTAATTTTTAGATGCTGAACAGTGCAAAGAAAGATGCTTCTTTAAAAACATTAACTTTAGCCAGGTGCAGTAACACATGTCTGTAATCCCAGCTACTTATTTGGGAGGCTGAGGCAGGAGGATTGCAAATTGGAGGCCAGTCTCACCCTTAACAATGCAGGAGACTGTTTCAAAATAGAAAAAAAAAAGGACTGGGGATGTAACTCAATGGTAAAGCACCCCTGGATTCAATCCCTAGTACCACCAAAAAAGAGGGAGGGGAATAGAGTAAAGTTTAATGTGCAAATTGCTAGGTGCAGTGGTTCATGTCTGTAATCCTATTAGCTCAGGATTAGGCAGGAGGATCGCAAATTCAGCAATTTAGCAAGGCCCAAGGTAACTTAGCAAGACGCTGTCTCAAAAAATAAAAAGGGTTGGGGATGTAGCTCAATGGTAAACCACCCCTGGGTTCAATCCTCAGGACAAAAAGAAAGTTTAATGTGCAAATCATTTAAATTTACATCTAAATGCCTTACTTTGGCCTGCCTTAACTCAATCCCGCTATTCGATGATGAGGATTATCTGCATCGTCGTGTTGGACACTAATTGGCACTTAAAGGGTGTTTCTGCATGCTGACACGCTTTTCCAGGTCCACCCCTCACCATATCAACTTACCTCAGAGGGAGCATTTCCCATCTTTGAACAGGCCAAGGAACTTCAGCCAGAGCAGAAACGTGACCTTACAAATATCCTAGAATTCTAGATAGTTGCCCTATCAGTCCAAGGTATATTGAGCTAATGTCAATCCTGAAGTTTCTGGTTCACTTCAACTGGACACTCTCTTTGATGGTTCTAAAATCAGCAAGAGTTAGTAAATTCACAGTAGTCAAAGATTGTGAGAGAGGAAAAAAAGTCCAAGAGCACTGAGATTCATATTCTTTCTCTATCAGTAAAGAGATAGCTGCCACTACAATATTCTGACAGTTCAGAAGAGACTAGATGGAAGACACCAGCAGTGACCCTCAGGATGTTCTGAGGGACTCTGGCTATGAAGGGACAATGAGGCCCACGTACACACGTTCAGGAAGAAGGAAAGACAAAAATGCTTCATGTCTGCTCCTCAGCTCTTACCCACCATAAAGGCTAGTATAAAAAAAAGGTCAGTCAGACATATTTTCATCTTGCTTTAGTTATTTTGTTAAAGGTATGGCTACAAACCTACAAATAAGCTAAAATATCATTGAAAAGAAGCAGCACGTTACATACGGGCCTATATAGCATTGCTAATTTGGTGAAAGCCACCTTAAATCTCTTGGAGAAATAAAACACTGTGTTGGAAGAAGGAAGAAAAAAAAAACCCTCTACTATAGCTATAGTTTGCCCTTATTTCCAGTTTAAAAAAAAAAGTATCTAAAAATCATACAAGGAATGAGTTTTGTCAATAGTAGTACAATACTGAGCTGAACTTGGCCTAACAAAGAGCATAAAGTTCTCAATCCATCTTGGATTAGCAACAATGAAAATAGAAAAGAAAGAAGAGAAACTACAAAAGGAAAAACAAGAGTCAAATGTACTTTGAAAAATCTGATTTTATTTTCTGAATCAAAAAGAAGTTTATTTGTGTTAAATTTAGAATGTTTAACTTTCCATTGATCTTTCAAATACTTTCCAGACAGTGCTCAGAACTGTGTAAAAGTTAACATCCAATACCGCATTTTCTAAGAAACCCTTCAAGGCATCAGCAATTTTAATTTAAAAATAAAAGAATTTAACCATCATTGGAAATTTCAATGACAATGGGTTTCAAGAGCTAAATCAGACTTATTTTTTAAAAAAATCAAGGGACTCATACCTGACAACTCAATTGAACATAATACCGCCCAACTTCCAAATTACTAAATGCATTATTTCAACTTAGGTTAGGAAAATTATAAAATGGAATTTCTAAATTATTTTATATATATATAATATATATAAATACACCATTTTATTTGTCATGTTTGCTAGCAGAATTACAAAACAAAAACAAATTCTACATTCAAGGGACAAATGATAAATGCTCTTTCATTATTGAAGAGTCCATCCCATTCTTTGTTGTTTTCTACCCTAATATTTAAAAATCATGACCCAAGACCAAGAGTTGATCATTTCTCTGAACAGTCAGTAGGTACTACTGGTCACAAGCCTAGAACTCAAAAGGGTTGATTTCTAAAAACCATGATTTAGGAATACTTGCAAATTCCAAAGTGACTCTGAGAGCCACATCTCCCAAATCTAGCAGGCATTATTCATGGGCTATTCATGTGTACTGAAGCATGTCCAGCATGCACACATACTTCTTTTATTTGTTCAAATTGAGGTAAAACAGAGAAAAATACTTAATATTAACAGAAGCTGCATAATTAGGATCAACCTCTTTTTGTTGCTTATTTCACAAACTAATTTTTAAATTTTCTCACAAAGAGACTCCCCAAGGCAATTTGTCTAATTTCAATACAAAATTAAGCCATTTCTTTCAAATCCATTATTAGTAAAAAAACATTGTGAAATGAAGGAAAACATTTTCCCGCAGAATCTGCATTTTATATTATTTAGTGTGATACAATTTCTCGTAATTTTTCAATTTTAGAAGGAACTCATGTCTGGATACTATTTGATATTTTTTCAGACAGTAAGCAATACTGACAGGATTCATAAATAGGATTTTCTGACACATGCAGGAAAGTCTGCTAACATTCACAACATTCCAACCACTCTTCTTTCAAGCATAAAAGATGCCTGAGAATTAGCAGTTAAGATTAATTTTCAGTACAAATACATATTTAAACCTTGATTTGGGGGAGGTGCTTTTTAAATAGTCGAATTTTACTCCAGGTCTCACATCAAAGCAAACAAACAAAAAACAAATGAAAATTACTCAACTGGCAACAAGTCCCATATGCCAATGTTGTTTTTAACCAACAATTGTAACCTACTGCCAGTAATTATTTACATGCATCTGCTTGTTTTATTAAATAAGCACTGGTCAGTTATATAGGAAAATTTGCAAGAATGGTACTTCACACTGGGTTATCTTAATGCTCCTGGAATAAACAAGCATTTAGAAAACACCAGCTCTTAAGCACTTTTTTTTTTTTAATCTGTAATTTGAATTAACAAAAGCATTTTTAAATGTTTTCCACTGTCAGATTCTGGGGAGTCTAGTCCCAGGTAACATGGGTGATTTAAAATAAAACAAGACAAATAAATCCCTAAGTCACATAGTAATGGAATACTACACTTGCTTTTAATATATGGAAACAGTTCCAAGCAGACCAAAAGAAGAAAACCTGTCAAATCAAAGAACTGTAAATAAAATTCATTTTATGTACCCCCGAGCAGAAAACCTCAAAAAAATCACAATCAAAAGACTATCCACTCCCCTCACCACGAAAAAAATCACCCAAAACATTTTTGTTCTGAGCTTAACATTTCCCTAGGATGTGAACAGGAGAAGCTTTAAAGTACTGCAGCAGAAACTGTTCAAAGCGCCACACTATAGAGAAAAAGCCCTAAAGGGTTCAGGGCTGCCTGCCCATCCCTCACCACCCCCCAACCCCAGTAATAGGTAAAAGCTCCTGTTAAAGTTTTTCTTATGCTAATAAAGGCATACCACCTACTGTGCTAAAGACTAAAACTAGCAACATTAGAGTGTAAAGTGAAAATAGGAAGCCTACAGGAGTGATCTAAAGGCCTACTTAGAAGAAACAAAGCAGCAGACGGACCCTTTGCACCCTGGTTGTGTTTTCGGGGAAGTGTTTGTATTAAACAGCCAGATTTACCCATTTTAACAAAAAATTAACAAACCTTCCCCAAGATACCACAATAAAACTTGACCCTCTCAGTCAAAGGGCACAAACAGGCCTCCACATCTTCAAGATGAATGAGTTCAAAGATTGGCAATAAAGGGAGAAAGAAAGCGTTAAAGGTGTGATCGGAACAAGCCTTGCCGTTTATCGAACAGTCACACCAAGTTTTTCCAGCACACGGACACCCTTTTCTTGGTACTCCTGTCGGGTCATCCAAAAGTTGTCTTTGTCTTTCATGATATCTGCTAGAACTGCGCCACCCAGGAATACCATGTGCTTTCTACGGGGTGGGTCTTCAATTCGGATCTTAAATTTCTGAAGAAGAAAGTGAGAACAAAATGTCATATAAGCTTTTTGCTTCATGAAAAAGATTTTTTCACATATTGTTGAATCTCACAACAGCCAGTAATATAAGTAGGACAGCAGAATTTGGTATCTGAGGCCCAGGCACATTTAGTAACTTCTCCCATGCTCCATTCTAATATGCTTGGAACAGTCCAATTCACACCTGCTATCTCATCAATTTTTTTTCTTCAGAGAGCAAAGGATCTTCAGAGAGAGAGGATCAATTTTATTTAGGTTTTCATGGGACTTTCGTTGCTCTGACACTTCAATGTGTACATGGTGCTGGGGTTTGAACTTGTGTCCCTGCACATGTGAGGTAAGCGCTGAAAGGGCTGAGCTAGGGCTCCAGCCTCTGTCCCATCACCTTTAACAGCTCCTCTTTTCAAGTTCCCAAAAGTGCCCTGATTTGAAGGATAAATCACACAACCACACCCCTTACTAAGAGTCAAAATATCAGGGGCATGACAACAATGGAGTTTAGTCTGGGTGCACAAGAGTAAAACTGAATTAACCTACCTTCCTTCCATTTCCCCCACAGCGCTATGGATTGAACCCAGGGCTTTGTGTACTCCATGCTCTACCTTTTAGCTATACCCCCAGTCCTGAAGCTCTTTTCTTAGAAGCAAAGCTCACTTTCTGTTGTCTCAAATTCAAATGAAATGCTCTTAAAATAAACAAGGCCAAATATGGGCAAAAAAAAAAAAAAATCATGGGGATGTTGGAGAAAATGAACACAGTAACCAAAATTAAAGACAACTGAGAAGTTTCATTATGTCATACTGCATCACGCCTTTGTCACATAAATAAAATGCAGAGATCTGATAATCTATGACAGAAAAATATGTTTATGTTTACTAATTAGTCAACTCTGAGACCAACCTACTGTTCTTTTTTTTTTTAAGAGGTAGACAGTGACAGAGAAAAGAGAGAAACAATTTTTACTTAGCTTTTCGTGTGGCTTTCATTGCTCCGACACTTTGGTGTGTATGTGGTGCTGGAATTCAAACCCACATGCATCCTCGCTCAGGCCAAGCAAGCGCTGTAACCACTAAGCCATTGCTCTAGGCCTGTTCTAATTACTTTTTTCTCATTGTGGTGGACACTGAGTTTCTCTCTTCTTTCTTTCTGACATCGAGTTTTTCTTTCTTTCTTTCTCTCTTTCTTTCTGAGATAGGGTCTCACTAAATTATTGAGGCTGGCTTTGAACTTGGGATTCTCCTGCCTCAGCTCCCAAGCTATTGGGGTTACAGCATGTGCCACCACACCTGGCTCTCTTCTAATTCTTCCAGTTACTTTTTGCTTTTAGGTAGCTGTTGGCAAATATTTCTTTGTAAAGGGCCCATACACTAAATACTTGAGGATTGTGAGGTCGTGGTGCTACACCCATAAGTAGCTAGAAGAGGGCCACAGACAATAGCTAACACTATTGTAAACAAATGAGCCTAGAAATGTTGCAATAAAATTTAAAAGGGCTGTAATGTGCCCAGCTCTGCTCTAAGGAAAACTAAAGTAGCACGGGTAGACACTGCTTCCCCAGCAGTTCTCTCAACTTAACTGGTGTTCTACTCATGCTACCTTCTTCCTGGAGGTTTGGTAACAGGACTTCTTGTTCTTCATTGCTACTTTCATCTTCCTCCTCCCTGAACTTTACAGCTGCTCTGAAACTCATTCTATTTGATTATTCCATCAGTTCTTCCTGTCAAAGTCCTGTATCTATTGACCCCTGAAGACATCTACAGATCTCCAGGTTCTTTCCACTCATACCCATTCTTGGTTCACACATGCACATATTCCATTTCCTGATATTCCTTCCTTTCTTTTTTCTCTTTCCCTGTACTCACTTGGCAAAACACAAACTTGGGTTATCACCTCTACTTTGCACCTGCCCTCAAGCAGCTGAGTAAGATAGGAAAGAGGGCTCAGGGGTTATGGCGCTTGCCTGGTATGCACGATGACCCAGGTTTGAACCCCTGGCACCACCCGCACAACTGGGTCTCAGAGTGATGAAAAACTAAATGGAATCGATTTTTCTCTCTCTCTTTTTAAAAAAGGAAATTCAACATCGTGCTTTAAATATAAATAAAAAAAAAGTGAGTGCATCACTAAGCTCAAATGAGACTCACTGCTGCATGGCAACCCTATTACATTTCCCCACTCTCTTTCTTCAAGAAACCACTCAACCAACCTCCTCCATTTTAAACCTCTTAACAACTCCACCCTCTTCTCACAGCCTCCAAAGTATGCTGCTCCACCTACTTTTGTTCTCTCCTCCCCTGAAAGTTTATTTACTGCACCAGACTCATCCTCTTAAAATGTAAGTCAGTGGGCTGGAGTGGTGGTTCAGCAGTGGGGCACTTGCCTGGCATGTATGAGGACTCAGGTTCAAACCCCAGCACTCCATACACAACTAAGGTGTCAGAGAATACAGGTCAAATGAAAAAACCAAATAAAATTAATTCTCTCTTTAAAATAAAAAAAAAAAATGTCAGATCCTATCATTTCTCTGCTCAAAACCCTCCTAAGACTTTGCACCATTCCTTCCTGGAAGATTTTTTTCCCTTGAAAAAGTCACATGTTCATTCCCTTACATAAGATGCAGGTCTCTCATTAAAATTTACTTATCAGCGAGGTCTTTCCTGCTTACAGTTATGGAGGCACATATCACTTCTCCAACCACCACTATTTTTTTGGCTCTTGATCTTATTTTTCTTTACAGCACCAATATGTTATTTAAGATAAAAAGCAGGGCTTTTATTCTGTTTACCAATTGGGTTTTTTTGTTTGTTTGTTTTGTTTTTTCCAGGGCTGAGGATTGAACTCGGGATCTTGGCATGCTAGGCAAGTGCTCTGCCACTGAGCTAAATAAATCCCCAACCTCAGTTGTTTTTTTTTTTTTAACCACTGTTTTGTTTGGGTCCAGCATTTATAAGAGTGTTTGGCACCCAGAGAGAGTGCAAGAAATGTTTGCTGAATAAACAAATGATCACCTATGATGGATTTTAAATTATATGTAAAATTCAATAAAAGCAGAAAAATGAGTGATGTACTGAGACAACATGGCTCCTTTACAGTATTAATTTGTTTAACATATAAGTTCATATTCAATTTAATTTCAACAATTTGAGTTATATGTGAAAGATAACATATTTTTATTAGTGTCTCCAAAACACACAGTACTCCAAAATATAATAATTTCATTATCTAAAATGGTTGACCAAAGACAGCAAGATTAACCCAAGATTAAACGACTTAGTTGAATACATAACAAAGCACATATGGCATACTTTGATAGTGCAGAGGGTTATCTTTTTGGTACAGAGAGGGCATATGCTAAAGAATCAATTATTTCTGGTATAAAAGTTTCTACTATACACATCAACAATGACCACTAAAGTCTGTTTCAAGAGCTAATGCTAGTTACAGGGATGAAGAAGAATGTGAGACATGAGATCTGACGCATGCAGCAAACAGCCAGAAAACAACCTAAATCAGAATTATGAAATAGGCTGAGTAGTGCTGAAGGCTAATTACATATTCAAAAAGTTAAAAACAAAACAAAGAACACCAAAAAAGGGGGACATTTATTGTTCCACAGTATAGCAGGTTCTCCCTGTGCACTTAGACCTCGGATTCCTGGATGTTTGCTGTTGAATTAGGATATTTGGCCTGGACCTGGTTACCTCAATACACTAAAAACAGAGGTGACCTGGTAGTACCACCATTCTGACAGTTTACCTTGAACCATTTACTTCTTCCCATCTCTTCAAGGTTGTACTTAATTGCAGTAGGAATTTCTTTAGGAAGATTACTTGCTCCCTCTGGTGGTGGCAAAGATGCACAAGCTTCTTTACAGGGTTTTAAAATAACATAACTGGTGTAATACTTACAGAGAGTTTTTCCACATCTCCTTTTAAAACTCGTTCTAAGTAAAGCTGTTTAAGTTCTCGTTCCAACCGTGAGGGCAGGCCAGGATACATAGTGGACCCTCCAGAAAGCACAATGTGCTTGTAGAATTCAGATCTAGGAAGACACAGTAAGTATTCATTTGGGGTTTCAGATTAGGAAAATGGTAAATCAGGGTTACTGTTATTTATTTTTTTAGGGACAAAGTCTTGCCACGTTATCCAGATTGTGGCATGAACACCTGGGCTCAAGCAGTCCTTTGGGGGGCCTCGGCATCACCACCACACCTGGTGCTAGGGTTACTGTTAACTTATGTCAGTCTCAGGGGGTCTTTGGGAGAATTTTTTTTTTTTTTTTAAAAGAGAGAGGGACAGTGAGAGAGACAGAGAAAGAGAGAAACAACTTTATTTAGTTTTTTCACATGACCTTCGTTGTCCCAACACTCAGTTGTGTATGTGGTGCCGGGGTTTGAACCCAGGTCCTCGTTCTTGCCAAGCAAGCACCGAAACCACTGAGCTACCGCTCCAGCCCCCAATCTTTGGGAGAATTAAATAAAACTCCACACATAAATCATAGGGCTAAATGTTTGCTATTGCAAATGATGTTGGATAACAAGCTATCTTTACATATAACATCTTAAATTTTTGATGAAAGTACTTGTTTCTTTTTGACACCATGGACTGAACCCAGGTGTGCTTAGCCATTGAGCTACATCCCTCAGCCTGTTTTTTTGACATAGGGTCTTGCTAAATTGCTGAGGGAGGCTTTGAACTTGTGATCCTACTGCCTCAGCCTCCCAGCTTCTGGGATTACAGGCCTGCATTTACATTATAAACATCCAGTATTTGGACTAAGTTATTACAGTGTTTCCTGGAGCAACTGAGATATCTGCTTTGACTGAGGTTCCTACTTTTCAATTTTTTCATTTGCCTCTTTAGTTTTCCCTTTTGTTCCTTTGCCTTAAGGCTGTCTACTATTATTTGGCTAGATAGATGTGTCTGCTTCTTCTAGCAGTCCCTTTTTTCTTTCTTAAATATGCTGCTGGCTATAAATTCAGAAAACTTAATCTAAAATAACTGTACATGTAGTAAAACTAACAATCTCTTTGAGGGTCTGAGACACTCTTCTCATAATAAAGTTTGGAAGCTGGGTCATCTCCATTTCATCCAGATTCAAAATGGCTTCTAAGTTTTTACCTGCTCCTAAATCTCAATGGCTAAGGATGCTGCAACTCTAGCTTCTAGAGAAGCTCTGGTTTTGTATTTAATTGTGGAAATATGCATTGTAAAGGTAGCATAAGCCAAGTAGGTGAAAGCTGGCTACATGTGATATGTACATGTATGTCAGCATCCAGAAAACATAAAACAAAATCAGTGGTGCCACTTTTCTTATTCAAGCTCTGTGGAAAGGTACTGCCAGGTATGGTGGTGCATGCCGGTAACCCCAATGAATAGGGAGGCTTAGGCAGGAGGATCCCAAATTCAAAGCCAGCCCCAGCAACTTAAGCAAGGCCCTGCATCAAAACGAAAAAAAAAAAGGCCTGGGGATGTGGCTCAGTGGTTAAGTGCCCCTGGGTTCAATTCCTGGTACAAAAAACAAAAACAAACAAACAAACAAAAAACCAAAAGTACTGAATGTGATTCCTACACTTTAGGAATGCCAAAACTTTAATCATCACCAACAGGCTGGCACTCTTAATTCTGATATTAATGATCAATAAAGGACAAAAAACAAAACTAACAAACAAAAACCTACCTAATAACTAACATGAGAATTTACCACATTATAAAGGATAGATTAGACTTTTTATCATCTTCCACTAGGTTTATAATTTGTTATAAGTCAACTGCTATTTTCATTAATTCCATTAAATATCCTGGCTCCCCAGCCATCCTACCAAAATTAATTTGCTGGCTATTTAATTCAAAGTTAAATAAACACACACTTGCTTTAAAAAATGATTCTGGGGGCTGGAGCAGTGGCTCAGTGGTTACAGTGCTTGCCTGACAGGCACGAGGACGAGGGTTCAAACCCCAGCACCACGTACACAATGCAGTTTCGGAGCAATGAAAAGTCATATGAAAAACTAAATAAAACTGATTCTTTCTCTCACTGTCCCCCTCTCTTTAAAAATAATAACAATAAAAAAATGATTCTGGGTCAATTTCTTTATAACCTGGGTGTGGGGAGAGCTTTCCAGGACACAAGCTCTGGATGCAATAAAAGATAAGATTATAAATCTCTTTTTGTAACCAAGTAAAGACAAATTTTTGTATAGTCAAAAACACCATGTGTTAAAAAAAAAAAGCAAAAGGTGAGAAAAATACGTACAATGAGTATCACAGCGCTAAAAGAATTTTTAAACACCGAGGAAAGGGTGGGGATGTAGCTCAGTAGTAGAGTATGTACTTAGCATGTGTAAGGCCCCAGGTTTGATACCGAGCACCACAAAAACAAACAAATGAACAACAACACACATACAGGGCTGGAATGGTGGCTCAGTGGTTATGGTGCTTGCCTGGCACATGTGAGTACATGGGTTCGAACCCCAGCACCATGAACACATGAAGTTTTGGAGCAACAAAAATCACATGAAACTAAGTAAAACTGATTCTCTCTTACTGCCCCTCTCTCTGTTAAAAACAAAACAAACAGGGCTGGAGCAGTAGCTCAGCAGTTAGGGCACCTGCCTGGCATGTGCGAGGATATGGGTTCAAGCCCCAGCACCATGTACACAATGGAGTGTAGGAGCAACAAAGGCCACATGAAAAACTAAATAAAATTGATTCTCTTTCTCTATTTCACTGTCCCTTATTCTCTTTAAAAAATAAAAAGGTCTGGGGATGTGGCTCAGTGGTTAATCGTTCAATCCCCAGTGCTAAGAGAGAAAAAGGTAAATTAAAAAAAAAAATGCATGCATCTGCCCTTTGACTAGCAGTTACTCTTCTAGAATACACAAATTCAACAATACAAAATACATGGAAACACAATGCATGATTTCTTATCACAATATTGGAATCTACTTAAATAACCAATAATAAGAGATTCACTGAGTCAGGTATACATGCCTAAAAATCTCAGCAACTTGGGAGGCTGAGGTATGATAACTGTAAGTTTGAGGCCAGCTTGGGCAAACTGATGAGACCCTGCATCAAAATAAAAACTAAAAGGGCTGGGGATATAACTCAGTGCATGAGGCCCTGGGTTCCATCTCCAGTAATTGCTAAATAAATAAATTCTTGTTTATTTGATAACTACACTGTAACTTTACAAGAGAATATTATTTTTCTTGGGAAATAAACTGGCAAAGAGAACTGATGCATTCAACCTACTCTCCAATGGTTTGGAAAAAATAGAGACAATGATAAATATGCAGAGCATTAAAATTACTAAAACAGTCAATATGAGTTTTCTGTAGGTATGAAATAACTTCAAAATAATTTTGAAGTGGCTTTGCTGTACTGCTGAGCCACTGCTCCAGACCCTTTCATGTGGAATTTAGAAAAGAAAAAGGAAAAGAGGGGGAGATCTCATGAAAATTGAAGAGATCAGCAAAGAAAAGGGACAAGGTGTAGGGAGGAGGGGAAGGAATGGGGAAACACTGGGAAATGATATTGGCCAAATTATACTGTTATTGTCATGTGTATGCATGAATATGTAATAATAAATCTCATCATTATGCATAATTATAACGCACCAATAAAAAATATGCAAGTGCCTCTGAGACACAATGATATAATATACGTCGTTCAACGTCCAGTACCACCCTATCAAGAATTTGTTTAAAGGGCTAGAGCGGTGGTGGCTCAGTGGTTCTGGTGCTTGCCCCACATGTGCAAGGATGTGGGTTCGAACTCCAGCACCATGTACACGATGAAGTCTGGGAGCAATGGAGGCCACATGAAAAACTAAAATTGGTTCTCTCTTTCTCTTTCACTGTGCCTCTTTCTTTAAAAAAAAAAAAAAGTTTAAAAACATGAATGAGGTCATAGAAAACTTATTCGTTCTAATTACTGATATTCCATCCATTTCTGATAATTAACTTGAAAACTATCATTTCTAATGTACTTACCTGGTATCAATGTCAGCTGCCTGGATTGTGTTAAATAACAATTCAGCAACACCAACTCCCTCAACATTGATCAAGTGAGGCTGAAATAAAGCTTCCGGTGCTTCAAATCTCTCTCCCCCAACTTTAATAATGCGTCCATCTGGGAGCTAGTAACAAAGAATAACCAGGTACTTGTCAGCAAAATATCAAAATTTCCCAGTATTTTCCAGAACATTAGTACTTTTAAACACAACTGTTCTGTAACTAAAATCACTAAAAGCAATTATTTTTCCCTAAAATATATTTTTTTGGGAAAAAAGGTAAAATAAAATTAAATGTATTTAGATTCTTATCATGATGCTCTATTCCGCATTTAAAAAGAGTATGCCGTGTCCTCCCAAATGAGGATTTCTTGGTGAACTCAGTGCATACATGCATGACATTCCATGTGTGTAAAGTAAGGCATTAACAGGCAGCATTGAACAAGGTATTCTGATTATTGCTGGTATGTATCACTGCTGCTTGTTTAATTTGTGATTCTATATTTTACCTATGTGGAATAACACAATAAACATTTTTTCATGAATTTCTCTCAACAAATAACTATTCTTTGAAATTATTATATTATTATTTGTACTGGGGATTGAACCCAGGACTGCTTATCCCCTAAGCAACATCCCCAGCCCTTTTTATTTTTGAAACAGGGTCTTACTAAATTGCTGAGGCTGGCTCTGAACTTGCCATCCTCTCAGGCCCCCAAGCTGCTGGGATTATAGGGATTATAGGTATGCGCCATCGCACCCAGCAGGTATGCATGCATGCATGCATGTATTTATTTACTTTTTTTGTGGTACTGGGGATTGAACCCAGGGGTACTCTACCACTGTTATATCCCCACCCTTTTTATTTTTATTTATTTATTTTTTGGTACCAGAGATTGAACTCAGGGGCGCTAAGCCACTGAGCCACATCTCCAGTCTTTTTAAAATTTATTTTTATTTTTTTTTAGAGAGAGAGGGATGGGGGGTGGGGAGGCAAAGAGAGAATCAATTTTATTTAGTTTTTCAAGTGGCTTTCATTGCTCTGACACTTTACTGTGTATGTGGTTCTAGGGTTTGAACCTGGCATGCCAGGCAAATGCCATGACTGCTGAGCCACCGCTCCATTTTTTTTTTTTTTAAAAGAGAGGGACAGTGAGAGAGACAGAGAAAGAGAGAAACAACTTTATTTAGTTTTTCAAATGGCCTTAGTTGCTCCAACACTTAGTTGTGTAGGTGGTGCTGGGGTTTGAACCCGGGTCCTCGTGCTTGTCAGGCAAGCGCTGAAACCGCTGAGCCACCGCTCCAGCCCCCTATATTTTATTCTGAGACAGGGTCTTGCTACGTTTTTTAAAGCCTTGCTAAGTTGCTGAGGCTGGCTTTGAATTTATGATCCTGCCCTCAGCCTCCGAGTCGCTGGGACTACAGGTATGCACTACTACATCCTTTTTAGTTTTTTTTTTTTTAAAGAGAGAGGGACAGTGAGAGAGAGACAAAGTGAGAATCAACTTTATTTAGCTTTTGATCTAGTCTTCATTGCTGACACTCTGTTGTGTATGTAGTGCTGGGGTTCAAACCTGTGTCCTCACGCATGCCAGGCAAGCACTGTAACCGCTGAGCCACTGCTCCCAGTCCCCACTTTTTAATTTTTTTTATTTTGAGAGATGGTCTCACCAAATTGCTCAGGCTGGCTTTAATCTTGGGAACCTCTTGTCTTAGCCTCCTAAACAGGTGGGACCACAGGCATGCATCACCACATCCAGCTTTTTAAACTATTATTTTGCTATCTCAGTACTTTATATGTACTACTTCTGGCAAATAATCCAAAAAATGTTCACCATCAAAAAAGTTTAAGAAACACTGATCTAGACTACTCTTTATTCGGCTATTTTGTTATAGCCTATAAGGATATACATTTTTAAATAATTGATAGATATAATTTTAGTTTATATCGAAAGATTTAAACAACAGGTTCAAAATCATAACATGTCCTGTGCAGGAAACTTTCTTTTTTTTCAGGGCTGAGGACCGAACTCGGGGCCTTGCGCATACTAGGCAAGCGATCTGCCACTGAGCTAAATCCCCAAACCCATGTGCAAGAAACTTGTAAGTCTCATCATGCTTATCAGAAATGTTAAGTAGCTCTTTTTTATACCAAACCTCACAACTCACTGGGCTGACCTAGGCAACAAGCATGCTCATGTATGCTGGCATTAGACACATTTCTATGAGATACCGCAATTTTCTCTACATTCATTTGTTTTTATGAGAGAGGAAAAGTGAGAAAGAGAGAATCAATTTTATTTTAGTTTTTCATTTGGCTTTAGTTGCTCTGACACTATACTGTGTACGTGGTGCTGGGGTTTGAACTTGTATCCTTGCACATGCAAGGCAAGTGCCTTAGTCACTTAACCACTGCTCCAGCACTCTATATTCACAATTTTAATATTTTTTTTTAAGAGAGGGAGAGTAAGAAAGAGAGAAAGAGAGAATCAACTTTATTTAGTTTTTCATCTGGTTTTCGTTGCTCTGATACTTATGTATGTATGTGGTGCTGGGGCCTGAACCTGGTTCTTCATGCATGCCAGGTGCGATACTGATGAGCCCCTATGTTCATATTTTTAACAGTATATTTATTAATGAGTAAAAATAAATTTGTAATTATAATTATACTGTAACTATTTTCAATTAATTTTGAAACTATATTTATAATTAATTTTATATTTCAAAAATGACAATGAGGGCTAGAGTGGTGGCTCAGTGGTTTCGGCGCTTGCCTGGCAAGCACGAGGACCCAGGTTCAAACCCCAGCACCACAAACACAACTGAGTGTTGGAGCAACTAAGGCCATGTGAAAAACTAAATAAAGTTGTTTCTCTCTTTCTCTGTCTCTCTCTTAAAAAAAAAAAAAAAGATAATGAACCACAAAATCTGTTCCTTATATTCCTTAAAACAGTGACTGTCACTGAAATTGTTTACAGAAATGTGCAAAGAAATAACACTTTTCACATTTTTAATTCTCTCATCATTTGCCTTGCGCCACTTCCTTTTCAAACAATTCAGGTAAATGGAAAATTAGAAATTTAGAGAAACCATAAGAGAAGGCTACTGGAAAGAATCTCCGGGGCTAATCTGGAGATCATTAAGTTATAAAGTGGGTTTTATTGTGTATTTGGATCAATATTGTAACAAAAAGTACTATAAATTTTATAATTACTGTAATTATTTATTTTATTAAAGAGAGCGAGATCATTTTTAATTTATTTTTTCATCTGGTTTTTGTTTTTAGGACACAGTTGTTTACGTGGTGCTAGGGTTTGAACCAGGGTCCTCAAGCATGCCAGACAAGCGTTCTACTGTTGAGCCACCTTTCAAGCACTTATAATTATTTAAAAACTTACTACTTTGGGGGCTGGAATGGTGACTCAGCAGTAATGGCACTTGCCTGGCATTTATGAGGACGTGGGTTTGAACCCTGGAGCAATGAAAGCCATATCAAAAGCTAAATAGCTAAATAATATTGATTCTCTCCTTCTCATTGTCCATCTAAAATAAATAAATAAATAAATAAATAAATAAATAAATAAATAAATAACTATTTTAGGCTTGGGCTTGGGAAATAACGAGTGGTACAGTGTTTAATCTATCATGTATAAAACCCTGGTTTAAACCCTAGCATTGCAAAAACAAAACAGCTGATTAAAAAAAACCTCCTTAAGCTAATGTCCACAATCATGCCTGACCATTTTTAAACCACAGCTCTATTATACTCTGGATATACTTACTGTGTAAGATTCAACTAATACTGTGGTTTCTAAAGCCAGTTTCTGCTCCTGCTCAATATTGTATCCCACATAACACAGTTTTTCTTTGATCATGCGAACCGTTTCAAAATCAGCAGAATGGTTGAAGGCGTATCCTCTTAACAGAAGCAGCTAATACCAAAACAAAAAAACAAAAAATAAAACAGCAATAAGTTCATAATAGACCTGAATGAGTTCTACTCTGTAAAAGTTATTAATGCTCATTAAATGTCACATCAAGGGCTCTGTCCCCTTCCCTCACTCTGGGGGAAGTCTGCTCTTTTCCCTATGCCTTACTTTCTATAAAATAAAATCTGTCTACTACACTTAAAAAAAAAAAGTTACATCAAAAATAAATACAGTATCCTCAGTTGCTCCTGAATATTTCAGAAGTGAGGATTGCACCCGCCATAAAAGGATTTGCATTTCAGTTTCACAGAGAGTAAAAAAACTTACAGTTCATGAATAATTGGGTAAAACAAGTTAGAAAAAGAAGTTTTAAAAAAGAGTATGACTTGCATACTAATGTTTAGTGTTGATTAACAATCAAAACTATATTAATGAATAAATATTACATCAGTATTATCCTGTAGCCTGCAATTTGCTTATTCCATCAATGTCTTATTTATGAAATACCCCTAGATTTTAAAAAGTTTTTTTCTAATTTTCATTATCATGTCTGGTACTACTGGCAGGGCAACAGAATTTGTTAAACAAGTCAATAACTGCTGGGATACATGAAAATATAATCTCTTTTTTTTCAGGGCTGGGGCCAGAACTTGGAGCCTCACGCATGCTAGGCAAGCGCTCTCTGCCGCTGAGCTAAACCTCCAACCCCTGAAAATATAATCTCTAGTATTATACTTCTTCCTCCCACACTGAGTGTTTTTAGAGATGAGGTCTGGCTATGTTGCCCAGGACAACTTTAAATTCCTGGACTCAAGTGATCCTCCTGCCTTAGCCTGAGCAGGTAGGACAACAAGCACATGCCAGTGAACCTAGCTCTTTATTTCTTTTTCTTTTTTTGGTACCAGGAATAATTGAACCCAGGAATACTTAACCACTGAGCCACATTCCCAGTCCTTTATTTTTATTTGGAGACAGGGTCTTGCTAAATTGCATAGGGCCTAAGTTGCTGAGGCTGGCTTTGAATTTGTGATCCTCTTGCCTCAGCCTCCTGAGTTGCTGGGATTACTGGTGTGCTCCACCACACCCAGCTCCAGCTCTTTATTTCTTAAATATAGAAAATACTTTAAAAGTAAACTACTTAGAGAAAATAACATAATAAGCATCATAAACACAACTGGACTTTTTGTGTAAAAAGAAAACTCCTAATCTTTGTGTTTATATTCAAAATAAGACCCCCAGAAGATCTGTTGGTTACCTCTGACAGAATTTGGGCTTAGAATGAATGTTAAAATTCTCACTAACTTGATCTCCCTACATGAGGAGGATGACTCTAAATGAGACTAAGGGAACCCAATGTCAGTGTAAAGACTTAATGCAGCCTATATTCAAGTACAGTTAGTGTTTCTCAATAGCAGCAAATAATGTATTCTTACTAGTACACCAGAGATCATGTACGGAAATCTGAGCAATTTCTCTGGAGGTGCAGATTTGCTAGGATAATTATACATTGAATTTTATGTTAAATCAGGAACAAATTACAAAAATTAGTCTCTATGGTATTTTCCTTTCCCTTACCTTGATAAGATATCTGGTAATATCCCTCCCAGCAATATCCAGTCTCCTGGTAAGATGAGGGAGAGAAAAGCCTTCATACACTGGGCAAATATGAGTTACACCATCTCCAGAATCCACCACTACCCCAGTCAATAAACCTGTGCAAGAACCAGAAGGTTTTAAATCAAAAAATCACATCAGAAAAATTGGAGTTGATAAGTTTCAACTATAGTGTAGAAGTAAAATGAGAAAATTAAACAACAGGAAAAGGTCTAGAAGCTAACACTTCTTTATCATTACTGCAAAATAAGTAAATAGATTAAAGTCAGTGTTCTCTGTCGTGTCTCTTGTGAGACTTTTAGTGTAATCATGTCCTTCCCCAAGGAAATGGGAAGAAACAGACTCAGATCTAGGACTGAAAAACAGAACATGTTATTAAAGCACAGTACAATTCTTAAATTTTCTTTCCAACTTCATGTTTTTCTGTACTGGTGATTGGAACCCAGGGGCACTTTACCACTGAGCTACATTCCCACCCCTTTTGAATTTATTTTTTATTTTTATTTTGAGAGAGAGAGAGAGAGAAAGAGAAAGAGAGAATCCATTTTTATTTAGTTTCCCATGTGGCTTTAGTTTCCCATTTGACACTTCGTTGTATTTATGGTACTGGAGTTTGAACCCGCATCCTCGTGCATGCCAGGCGAGCACCATAACTATTGAGCCACTGCTCCAGCCCCTCTAATTGTCTCTTAATAAACTTATTCAAATAACCTTCATTTTAAGTTGATATATTTCTTTATTACTGTGATACTAGGGATTGAACCCAGGGATGCTCTACTGAGCTACATGCCCATCCCTTTTTAATTTTCATTTTGAGACAGGGTCTCACAAAGTTGCTTAGGGTTTAAGTTGCTGAGGTTTGCCACAAATTTGCAATCCTCCTGTCTCCCCAGTAGCTGGGATTACAGGTATATACCACCATGCTGAACCTGAAAGTTATTTTAAACTTATTTTCTTTAAGAAATAGAAATAAAATTATATAGCTGCAGACAAGTACTCCCCCCCTTATAGAACATAAGTGTTTTTTTGATTCCTCTTTCAAAGCAGGACTAAAATCACCTTAAGGACAAAGAGTTCATGTCTGTTTCTCTGCTATGTCCTCTGTACTAAACAGTGCCAAAACACACACTATATTTAATGAATGAATAAAGCTTTTTTAAAAATTTAACTCCCTCAAGTATTTTCTATGCATCTATATGTAGTATAAACCTCCCCCCCCTTTTTTCTTTTAAAGAGGAAGGACAGTGAGAGAGGAAGAGAGAATCAATTTTTTTATTTAGTTTTTCATGTGGCCTTCATCGCTCCGACATGTGTTGTGTGTGTGGTGCTGGGGTTCAAACCCGCGTCCTTGTACATGCCAGGCAAGTGTTGTAACCACCGAGCCACCGTTTCAGCCATACAAAAGCTATTTTTAAAACCTAACAAGTGGGCTGTATAAACAACATGAAAGATGAAACACTGTTAAGGATTGGGACATTAACTTGCTCCTTGATTTGTGTTCTCTTCCATTACCTACCTATTTATTCTCTTAACAGCTATATAACTCATCCTTATCACAAGACAGAGATGTTTATACAAAATGTGGCAACAAAATGAAAACTGAGCAGTGGCTCAGTGGTTTGAGCACTTGCCTGGCATGCATGAGGACCTGGGTTCAAATCCTAGCACCACTTTGCACAACCAAGTATCCAAGAAACAAAGGCCAGATGAAAATATAAATAAAGTCGATTCTCTCTCTCTCTGTTTCCCTCTCCCTTCTATCTTTAAAAAAAAAAAAGAAAATTTGTCAAGACTCCTGGATTCTGAAGGCCTGACAGGGCCTCCCTCACTGCTTGCCTGGCATGCGTGAGAATTCGTGTTCAAACTCCAGCACCACATACACAACGAAGTGTTGGAGCAATTAAAGCCACATGAAAAATTAAATAAAACTGATTCTCTCTTTCTCACTGCCCCTCTCTCTAAAAAAAAAAAAAATCCTCTAAAAAAAAAAATCCTCGCTGGCTTATTGGTAAAGCAAATAAAAGTGCATACAATATTTTATTTAAGAAATGATAGAAGCTGTGAAAATATTACAAAGGGTGGTATATAAATAATGTACTTTTCTGTGATTTGTAACTTAAAATCAAATTTCTCTGGCATAAAACATAATAAATGTTTCCTCAGTTAATTAATTTAAGCATCACCTACCTTGAGCATACAAAGTCAGAACTGCCTGTATGGCTACATACACACCAGAAAACTGGTAAGTTTCAAACATTACCTGAAAATGCAGGGGAAAAAAAATGGTTATTTGTGAAGGTGCATAAAACATATTAAGCACTTTCTTCATGCTCAGAGGGATCAGTTGAGTAAAGCAGAATCAAAGGGACCTGAAGAGTCCTCCATTCTAATCCGCTGCTCCTGCCTCTATAAACTTCTCCTGTCACAGAGTTCCAATGCTGAGCATAGATTTTTGGATACATACTAAGTCTCTAAGCTAAGTACTACCAAAAAAAAGTCATAGTGGCTAATTAGAGTGAATGAAAGCTTCCTTCGCTTCAACAAAACTTTCTTAATTGATGTTCCTTAAAGAAAACATTTTTTAATTCAAAATCAAACTTTCTAACTACTGAACTTTCCACCTTTCTCCTACAATCTGGGCTAAAAATGTGGTTCTACCCCTACCAGTTAAAAACAAAGAAGTAGAGCTGGGGATATAGTGCAGTAGTAGAGAGCTTGCTTAGCATGCAAGAGACCCTGGGTCCAATTCCTATACCACAAAAACAAAACAAAAAACCCCACCAGTAGCATGGGGTGGCACATACCTGTAATCCCAGCAACTCCAGAGGCTAGGGTAGGAGGAGTGCCAAGTAAGAGGCCAGCCTCAGCAAGTGAGCAAGGCCCTAAGCAACTTATCAAGACCATGTCTCAAATTAAAAAATAGAAAGGGACTAGGGATGTGGCACAGTGGTTAAGCACTCCTGGGTTCAATCCCTAGTATTCTTCCCCACCTCAAAAAAAAAAAAACAAAAAAAAAACAAAAAACACAACACCAAAAATCAAAGACTCTTTTGGTAATCTCTAGTGAGCACTCCTTGATTTGCAGGGCCAACTAACTGCCTCTATGAATATCTACTTAGAAATTTTAGAATTGACCACAATGAGAATTATATAGAATTTAAATGTTATAAACTCTTGAAACGTGTATTCATCAATTAAACAATGAGATATTCTGACTAGCATTCTATTTCATTACTGTTTGAATAAACACTCCCCAACATAAACACCGGGATGAAAACACAAGAGTGATGCTGTGTATATGCACATACCAACTTAAAGTCTGTTAGAATTAGTTTATATTTGTAAGACCATTGAAATATTTGTGGAGTGAGGATGTGGCTCAGTGGTAGAGCACTTACCCAGGATGTACAAGGCCCTGGGTCTGATCACCAGCACCACACACACACACACACAAAAGGCATACATTGAAGTACGTGTACTACTAAAACAACTTTTTGAATGAGATAAAAGTAGGACAGTATCAGTCATAGTCAAATTTTCACTCATGGGAAAATAAGAGTATTAAAATATTAACCATAAGGAGTAAATATAGATTCTACAACTAAAAGCACAATTTCAAATTTCAAAAATTTAATATAAAACCAAGTTTTAGCCATATGCAAAAGTGAATGCTCATGGGCTGGAGCAGTGGCTCATGGGCTGGTTACAGTGCTTGCCTGGCATACACAAGTACTCACGTTTGAACCCCAGCACCACGTACACAACAGTGTCAGAGCAACAAAAGCCACATGAAAAACTATGAAAAACTAAAGTTGATTATTTCTCTTTCTCACTGTTCCTCTTCCTTTAAAAAAAAGAAGAATGCTCACAGTCTCCAGCTACCGAGGAAACTAAAGTAGGAGGACCCTAGGCCTATCAAAAAAAAAAAAAAAAAAAAAAAGTTTTAATTCAGACTTTTATAACATTGTCTAAAACAATAAAAAAATCTAACAGCAATTTCTTTAAAACTTTTTCCAAAATTTCCTTCGACATCTAAACATATTCATAAAGTAAAACAAAGTATGTATAAAATGTTCCATTTACATTGCATACCAACTAGCAAACTACTAAGATGTAGAAAGTTATCAAAAGTTTATCATATATAACAAAATGAAAGAGAAACTTGAAAAATTATTTATCTAAAATTATTAGGAATGTAGCTCTCCTGCTCTTTCTTTACCTCACTATCTTTTTCACAACTATCTACTCTCACTTCTGTGGTGAACGCTATGATTTATATTCTGAAGACCCTCAAGTTTATATCTCCAGCCCGTCTTTTCTCCTGAACTTGATCTTACACATACAACCATATCTTTGACATTTCTGCTTTGATGCCTAATGAAGGCCTTAAACTTAACATATTCAAAACTGAACTCCTGATCATTTGCATTAAATCCTGTTCTATTTTTGTTCTGTCCCCTACTTAGCTGATTGTAACTATACTCTCCAGTTACTCAAGCCAAAACCTTCCTGACTGCCACATCTAAAGCATCATAAATTCTCTGCCCTACCTTGAAATAGATCCAAAGTGATCACACTTTCATACTCCTACTACTACCCCTCATCCTAACCATCATCATCTTTTGCCTAAATAATTGAAGTCTCCAAACTGATCTCTTTTCTACCTCTTCCTCCTTGCAGTCAGAGAAATCTAAATCTGAGCATCTCTTCCCTGTAATTGCCCCTCATTTCACTCAGCGAAAGTCTACAACCGTATTTTAGCCTACAAGGCCCTAATGTTATTTACCCAACGCTATCTCTGTTCTTCCCTCAGTCACTCTGCAGTCATACAAGCTTCCTTGCTGATTCTTTAATATGCCAAAATGTTCCAGCTTGAAGATCTTTACACTGGCTACTCCTTTTGCCTGAAATGCTCTTTCCTCATGTATCCTGGCTAACTCCCTTTCCCAGTCTTTACTTAAACATTACTTTCACATGAAGGTGTACAACCACAGCCTAACTACAAATGCAACTGCCCACTCACCTTAACTTACTCTGTATTTTTTCCTTTGGCATCTATTACCTTCTAACAATTTTTTCCCCCTATTTTCCCCTGCTAAAGTATATTCATGTCATCAGCAGAAGTTTGTCTACTTATGTACCTTACTTAGGATAATAATGACAAGCATATATGTCCCTTCTCTGAAATGCTTGGGAAGAAGTGTGTTTCAGATTTCCAAATTTTTCATATTTTGGTAAAGTCCATAGACTTTACCAATTGAGCACTCTAACCCAAAGATCCAAAATCTAAAATGCTGCACAGTCTAAAACTTCTTAAGCATCATGCCACACTCAAAAAGTTTTACATTTCAGGGGTTGGAGCGGTGGCTCTGCGGTTTCGGCGCTTGCCTGGCAAACACGAGGACCCGGGTTCAAACCTCAGCACCACGTACACAACTGAGTGTTGGAGCAACTAAGGCCATGTGAAAAACTAAATAAAGTTGTTTCTCTCTTTCTCTGTCTCACTGTCCCTCTCTCTTTAAAAAAAAAAAAAAGTTTTACATTTCAAATTAGGGGGATGTTCAAACTATAGAAAATGCAAAATAAGGAGGCTCTGGAGAAAAAGTTACTTTTATTCTGTTTTAACAATTATGGTGAGGCCGGAGCGGTGGCTCAGCGGTTACAGCGCTTGCCTTGCATGCGCGAGTACGTGAGTTCAAACCCCAGCATTACGTACACGGAAGTCTCAGAGCAATGAAGGCCACATGAAAAACTAAATAAAGTTGTTTCTCGCTTTCTCTCTCTCTCACTGTCCCTCTCTCTTTAAAAGATACATAAATAAATGAACAATTATGGTAAGAAAGAAGAATTTTTGATTTAACATAATCATAAAGATACCCATATGCATACCCCGCTAAAAACTTACCTCTACGATCTTCTCTCTGTTTTTGGTTGGGTTCATAGGAGGTTCTGTGAGTAAGATTTTGCAATTTCTGGTATCGATGTTAAGTTTTTCTGGTCCAAATGTATAATCCCACAGGTGTTTCATGTCATCCCAATTTCGTACTATGCCATTTTCCATAGGGTAGTTAACTTCTAACATTGACCGCAATTCACTTGCCTCATCACCAACCATGAGATCCTAGAAAATCACAATACCAAAGTTTTAAGCATGTCAAATTTTTACCGAAAGCAGCTTCAGAAAATTATATTCCCAAGATACTTCAGAAAACTTGGGAATAATTAGTTTTAATCTTTTTGATACTGTCAGATAAAGTCTTTATTCCACAAATTAAAAATGTTTTCTTTAAGAACAATGTCTTGCAAAGTTTAATTGTGGTTAATAAATT
Source organism: Aplodontia rufa (assembly GCA_004027875.1). Taxonomy (NCBI): domain Eukaryota; kingdom Metazoa; phylum Chordata; class Mammalia; order Rodentia; family Aplodontiidae; genus Aplodontia; species Aplodontia rufa. The sequence continues at coordinate 34,182 of PVKS010007613.1, read as the reverse complement.
TTTATGTACTACATGGTTTAAATCAATAAATTGACCTTACCTTTAATATATATGTTTCCAAAAGAAGAACATTAGCACAAATAAACCCCATATTTTCATATTTTGGAGGATTTTGTATGAGGTTTCATCTGTTTCTTTTGCTCAAATGTTCAAAAAATAAGTCCTGTGATATGTGAAATAGCACATCAGGGAAAAAAAAACTTGTACAAAAATGCTCAATGCATGCAGCACATTTCTTTGTACTAAATATCAAAATGACAAATGTTAAATACTCTAAAACATAATTTTGAAAGAAGCAAAAAATAAAATGACTATTACTCTATAGTAATGTCTGAATTAAAATTTAAATTAAATTTCTACATATGCCTCATCAAGATGAATGAAAAATTTGTAGCAATATGAAAAATTAAGACAAGGAAACAACTCATTTTTAAAAATGATCTCAAGAGTAACATTTTCCATCTTAAAGTATAATACTGGAAATCTATTCTATCATATATGAAGCATAATACTCACAACTCTTGTCTCCAATGAGTGCAAATTTAAGATGACCCACATTTGAAAAATCAAACTTTGCATAATAAGGCTAATGATGTCCTAAAATTAAAACTTATTTTAGAACTTAGGTATGTGAGATATTAATTTCTATATGTGGTAATGAAGTCAATTTAGAAAACCAATATCAGAAACAGCTACTATTCTCTATAACACAAGTTCAAAAAATGAGAAAATGAAGAAATGCAGCAGCAAAATTAACATGAGATGACTTAAAATGGAGGTTTGAAAAATATGAGTTTTAAACTTAAAAAAAAATTAGATGTAAAACCAGGGTAAAATCAGAGTAAAGGACCTATTAAAAAACAAACAGATTTCTGGAAAATCCACTAATACAACATCAAAAAGGGAAAGAAAGTGAAAGGAAAGCATACTACAGATGTTCATTAAAACTATTAGTTGCAACTATTTTCATATAAAGTTAATTTTCCCACAATTTAATATTCAAATTTCTTAACTACTATTTATAATATTAGGCAAAAAAAATACAATATAAAAATTTTGTTTATGAAGTCTAGCTAATGGCATGCATATATAACTATTTAGGGAGAAGTGTGCTGTCTGTAACTTACTTGGAAATCCATCAAAACACAAAATGGCTTGCTGGATGTTTACTTGGATAGACATGTGATAAAAACAGTTTAATATACATTAAGGTCAGAATCTAGATTATAGGTATATGGGTTTAACTGTAAAATTCTTCTGACATTGCAGCCAGGTGTGGTGGTGTAGGCCTATACCCCAGGGACTAAGGAGGTTGAGGCAGGGGAATCACAAGTTTGAGGCCAAACTCAACAATTTAGCAAGGCCCAACAATTTTAGCAAATTCTTCCCTCAAAACAAAAAAGTAAAAAATTAAAAAAGACTAGGGATATAGTTCAGTGGTAAAAATGTCCCTAGGTTCAATCCCCAGTACCCCCCCCCAAATCTTTTGAAATTACTCATGTTCCCAAACACTGCTTAATAAAATGTTAGATGAAAAATCTACACCTACATGCATATATACTACTTCTGGTCATTAACAAATCTAACTCAATACCTTATACTTTATAATACACCTACTTTGCTTATTTGTGTTGTATGATGTAATAAATTAGGTAATTAGTTGGGTTATAATCTCTATTATTTCAACCAATTTATATTAAGTCTGATCATGTGATTTCAACAGAATTCTTAATTTTTATTTCATACAAGAATAAGAGCTTAAGCTGGGCATGGTGGCACATGCCTGTAATCCCAGTGATTTGGGAGGCTGAGGCAGGAGGATTGCAACTTCAAGCCCAGTCTCAGCAACTTAGCAAGACCCTGTCTCAAAATAAAATATAAAAAAGGCTAGAGATGTGTTTAAGTGGTTAAGTGGTTAAGCACCCTGGGATCAATCACTACCAAAAAGAAAAAAAATAGGAGCTTTAACTTTGTCTAACGCAATGCCAATTCAAAATAAAAGCTCTTGGGCTTAGAGGGGTGATTCAGCAACTGGAGCACTTGCATGGCATGAGTGAGGACCCAGGTTCAAGAATTGCTAGGCATCTGCAACTTCAACAAACTCTTCAAGTGACTGTCCAAAGTGACTGTGCAAATCACACTCATTTCCCTTGCTGCAGAGTTGCTATACCTGTTCTCAATCTTATTATAGTAACAGAAGGAAGATATTTACAGAATGAAGATTTGTATGTTATTGCCAAGGCATGTAACATACAAAACATTCTTCATTCTGTAATTTAATATAGTATTTCACAATTTATAAAATAAACATGAAATACATTATAAAAAAACCAAAACAAACAAACAAAACCCCCCCAGTACCATCTATACAACTACGTGTTAGAGAAACAGAGGCCTTCGAGGGGGCGCTCTCTCTCTGAGAGAGAGAGAGAGAATTTTATTTGTTTTTTTCATCCGACCTCTGTTTCTCCATCTCTTAGTTACGTATGTGGTGTTGGGGTTTGAACCTGGGTCCTTGTGTATGCCAAGCAAGCGTTCCAATGGCTGGGCTGCTGAGCCACTCCAGCCTCTCCTCTCTTAAAAAAAAAAAAAAAAGCAGCCTCATGTATCCACTTCCACAACCACATACAATACGAATAAGTAACTGAAAAAAAGAATTCTAGCATTGAGTATCCTTAGCTTTCTCTCTGAATAAAAAGCACATTTAAAAAAAAAAAAAGAAGTATTAACTTATTTGGAAAGTGCCAAATTTCTTGAGTAGAAATTCAAGGCCAGGCATGGGGGAACATGCCTATAATTCTAGCTACTCCAGAGCCTAAGGCAGAAGGATTCCAAGTTAAAGGCCAGCATAGGCAACTTAGTGAGACCCTGTCCCAAATGAAAAAATAAAAAGGGATGGGGATGTGACTAGGTGGTAGACAACCCCTGGGTTTAATCTACTACTGAAAAAAAAAACAAAAACAAACAAACAAAAAAACCCCAAAAAATTCAGAACCAACCATGCTGGTGGTCCATGCCTATAATGCCAGCTATTTAGGAGACTGAGGCAGGAAGATAGAAAGTTTGAAGTTAGCCTAGCAATTTAGTAAAACCTGCTCTCACTTTTAAAAAAAGCAGCAAACAAAAAATCTAGAACATATAATCTTCCCTAATACCTTTCAATTTTTTTTTTCTTTTTATAAGAGAGAGGGACAGTGAGAGAGAGAGAACATGAAAGAATCAATTTTATTTAGTTTTTCACATGGCTTTCGTTGCTCCAAGACTTCGCTGTGTACATGAGTTAGGGTCTGAACGTGTACTCGCACATGCTGGGCAAGCGCCGTAACTGATGAGCCACTGCTCCAGCCCCACCTTTCAACTTTCTTTCTTTCTTTCTTTCTTTTTTTTTTAAGAAAGAGGGACAGTGAGAAAGACAGAGAAAGAAAGAAACAACTTTATTTAGTTTTTCACATGGCCTTAGTTGCTCCAACACTTAGTTGTGTAGGTGGTGCTGGGGTTTGAACCCGGGTCCTCGTGCTTGCCAGGCAAGTGCTAAAACCACTAAGCAACCACTCCAGCCCCACCTTTCAACTTTTAAAAGTCAAAACTTTGGGGCTAGAGCAGTGGTTCAGCGGTTACAGTGCTTGCTAGGCATGCGTGAGGACCCGGGTTCTAACCCCAGCACCACATATACAACTAAATGTCAGAGTAATGAACACCAGATGAAAAATAAATAAAACTGATTCTCTCTCTCTCTCTCACTGTCCCCCTCTTTAAAAAAAAAAAAATCAAAACTGTGGTGGATGAAGTGGTATAAACCTATAATCCTGGCGACTTGATTGGCTAATGCAAGAGGATCACACATTTCAAGGCCAGCCTTGGCAACTTAGCAAGACCCTGCTCAAAATTTAAAAAATGCTTCTAAGGGCTTGGGGATTTAGCTCAGTGGCAAAGCACTTGCCTAGCATGCGCAAGGCCCCGAGTTTGGTCCTTAGCCCTGAAAAAAAAAAAAAAATGCTTGTAAGTAGGGCTGGAGCACCAGAAGCACACCTGTAACCCCAGCAACTTGAGCGGCTGAAGCAGGATCATGAGTTCAAAGCCAGCCTGAGCACCTTACAGAGGCCCTAGAAAACTTAGCAAGACCCTGTCTCAAAATAAAAAATAAAAAGGGGGGCTGAAGTGGTGGCTCAGCGGTCACGGCGCTTGCCTGGCACCATGTACACAGCGAAGTGTTAGAACAATGAAAGCCACATAAAAAACTAAATAAAGCTGATTGTCTCGCTCACTGTCCCTTTCTTAAAAAAAAAGGGGGGGGGGGAGGATTGGAGATGTAGCTCAATTCCTAGCACCAATACATAAGTAAATAAAAATTAAAAATAAAAAAATAAAAAGGACCGGAGATGTAGCTCAGTGGTAAAGCACTCCTGGATTCAACTCCCAGTAGTGCCAAAAAAGAAAATAAAAAAGCTAAATGTGTTTAGTAACTTGCCCTCATCCTTCAGAAGCAAGTTACAAATGATCAGATTTAGTTTTTTATCATCTGCCCATCGTCATCATCTTTACTTAAAAGAATAAGAAAGGACAGTAACTGTCTGGGACACTGTTTCAAAGGCAACTACACTTTACCAAAAGCGGGCACTACAGATTATACCTGCCAAGAATCATTATGAAAAATGTCACCTCAAATTAAAAAACTGAACAAATGCAAACTTTTTTTTTTCCTTTCAGGGCTGAGGACCGAACTCTGGGCCTTGTGCGTGCTAGGCAAGCACTCTGCCACTGAGCTAAATCCCCAACCCCACAAATGCAAACTTAAAACCACAATTACATCGCTAGAAAGAAATCTTACTTAAAAGAACTGTTAAATTAAACCTACCCTATTCTCTACAAGTATACTCTTTTAAAAATCTTTTTAGGATTTTAAGACCAATGCATGATCTTTTATTTAGGAAAAGTACAGGAATTTCTATTTTTAAATGTTTTTGTCTACTCAAAACAAACTTGCACAAAGTTACTGCAACTACTTAAAATATATAATTATATATATATATAATTAGAAATGCCTGCTATTTATCTTTGTCAAATCTGCTGACAAACAAATTAAAAACAAACTTGACAATATCTACTACAAAAGCATTTAGACTACCACAGAAATATATAATAAATATCTGGGATAGGCCCAGTAAGCTCCTAGATGAAAAGAAAAAGGCACCACACAATGTTATTTATTTGGGGGCTGGAAATACATTTTTTGTGGAGCAGCCTTACATGTGCTTTACCTTTTTCTTATTTATCCTTAGATAATGTCAAATCTACTTTATCAGTATGGAAGATATAGAAACAAGTTGTTCTCTTATTTATCTTTATCCACTCATGGATCATTTGCATATTAAAATTTTATTCAGTTTATTAAGGACATATATGTTACAATACTGGATGCAAATATATATACACAAGGTATGATAGGTAATGTTTAATTTAACATCAGTCAATTAGGTGAATTTACCCAAGTGTAACAACTTCACCCCAATTTCCTGGACCACACAGATCTTATATATAAAGCCTTGGTTTCTAACATTATGCACAACACATTCCATTTTAATTATAACATTCATCTACAGAAAAACAAGGAAAACAATTCAAAACTATGTTAGTAATTAGTGTTTGTTTGGTCCATTGTATGCAATCAGGAAGTACAGGACTTAATTAGTTGCTACTGAATTGAAGCAATGAAAAAAGGTTAAAAATTAAAGTACTTAAACAAAAATATGGAATTACCCCCCTCCCCAATGCTAAAGGGACACAAAACAACAACTACTGTCCCACCAAGCAAAAGTGGAAAACAAACAGAGCATGTGTGTAACCTCACTTACCATCTTTTTGTTATTCTACTTCAACAGGTCAAGAAAGGTGAAGAAAGAGAAGGTAGAAGTAAGAGTCAGAAAAGGCCTAAATAAAATCCTCACTGAAATTTTTAAACATACAAGCAACAGAGACAAATTAGGTTGAAGTCAGATGCAGTACTACTATATTTTATGGAGTTAATAATTAGGGCCAAATTAACATGGACAGTTATTACTCCTAAATGAAAATTAACTAAACAATTGATTTAAACTTCCATTTTCTTTTTTAGTCTACCACCACATTTTAGCTAACAAGACACACAAGTATAAGTCTACTAAGCACAGGAATTCCAAAAAGTCAAGTTTCTTTAATTCATTATTGAATTTAAGAACTTTAAGGAAAATAAATGACAAAAGCAAAGGTTTAGTTGAGTAGGTAGAGTTAGATAGTTCAGGGTTGTTTGCCCAAGTTTTGGTATTCAAGTTAAATTTGACACAGGTCTCTATGTTTTCTATGGGGGGGGAGGAATTCAACTTGAAAGGCTTAAAAGACTGAGCGGAGTGAAAAGAACCATGCCAGAAGAATGCAGAACCACACTAGCAACTGCTGGTGAATTCCTTGGTAAAAATGTCTTATCCAAATATTCACAAGTTTGATTTCTATCACTTGGCCTTAAAAAGCAAGACAGTGGGCATGAAAAGATGCGTAATTATTTATATTTATGTTGGGGAATAAAAATGGTTCTATACAATGTATCTTTATGCCTCAAAAATTATATTTTCCATAAAGAATATAAAAAAGACAGACACTAAATAAAAAAGTACTACTTCCAAACAGTAGTTTTGTCCTAATCACTATTATTAGCAAAATTTCAAGCTGAAGTTTGTTATAATAGAATTCAATCAGAATGGAAGGGGTTCACAAAAGGAGAATAAGAAATCCCATAAATTTCCCAAAAGAAAATACCTTCTTTTAAAAAGCCTTATACTGAATGTGCCATTTTAATTTTTGTAACACAGCAGAGGCCAGAACTTACTACTTTGTTTTTAAAATATTAACACAAAAGCTAAGTTTCAGTTTGTATTTTTATTCACTGTGTAACTTGATTCTCCAGAGAACAGAGATCTACCAAGTAGCAAATCTCTACCACCTATCATTACCTCCCTAGGTATCTTGTGCAAACGTCCTGAGTACACCCTAACTCATGTTTCAAATCACTCATAACCTAATTGTTCACTGAAGTCTCGCCAAAAGGATAAACGATGCTAGTGTATTCACAAAGGATTCACTAAAAGGGTCCCTCAATTCTACTGCATTCTGTATAATCTGATCCCTAGGCTGCCTGAAGAATTTAAATTCAATTAATGACTATTGTCCCTTCTAGTTCTGTCTTTCTTCTAAGATAATGTAACTCCATCTTGATTTGGAATCTTCTAGGAGAAAAATCTATCATCCATAATGTGGAGACTCTTTTGTTTAAGTACAGCAAGTAGGCAATGACAACTTTGTTTCTTCTCCTTATCGTAAATTAAACAGTGCGGAGGCCAAAGATTTGCATGGCTTCCTTCAGCACATTATGGAAATCAGTTATTATATTAGTGAAAAGAGGAATCAATGAGGTTTACATCTGTATTTTCCTAACTAGCTATATAAAAAAGTAAGGGGATCAGACCATGAAAACAGGGGAAAAAGACTAAAATCCCAGAGACGTTAAGATATAACGATAACTATATCAAACTGAAAAACAAAGTTACCAGATTTATTTTTAAAATTAGATTATGTAACAGGGCTTTAAAGTCAATAATATAGTATTCTGCATCAATGTGAAAAACTTAAGTATTGTAATCCAGATATTATGGCATCAAGCCACAAAGAAAATTAGATGAAATTAACTTCAGTTTTTGTGCCTTTTTCAGGTATTAACATAAACTTAAAACATAGAAATTCTTCCCTCCCCCTTTGCTTTTCATGGCATATTTTAAAACTACTTAAATTAAAATATACCTCACAGATCTTGATGTTATTTTAACAACAAAATATTACCTTGATTTCAATGTTTCCCACTTTGGTGGTTGATCTGATAATAGGTCTTCCAACCAAAGCTGGGAAGATGTGTTCTGGAAAGTTAGATCCTGCATATCCACATTTCACAAACTGAAAGGAAATGGAAAAAGTGCATTATGGTCAAGGTTATTTACTATATTCATTTAAAAATATTATCCTAAAAACACCACTTTGTATCTGTACAATATTTTTAACTTTCGGTGCTTTCAAACCACCCAAAGTAGACACCCACTCATATTTCCAGCAGCATCTCTTTTCACTTCTTTCACGGCACCACTTCTGGAAGTTTGTGTTATTTACCAGTTAATTGCTTACTCAGTGTCTAGGAGTCCCCACTTAAGGGAAAGCTTCACAAGAGCAGTGAGCTAAGCTGAACAGTTCATGCTACAGCCCGATGTTTAAAGAGGCCTTGGCACACATGACATTCGAACAGCACTGGAGTATGAACCAATTTACTTAACAAAGGGCTAAGTATTGTTTGGAGAAGAAAGGTTAGGAAATGAACAGAACTAGAGCTTCAATTATAAAACAGGCCCTCATTGATCTTGGGCAGTTCATGAAGTGACCTCATTTTCTAAAATAGAAAAACTGGCCTGCCACAGAGGCACACACAGGGGATTGGGAGGCTGAGACAGGAGGATCGCAAGTTCAAAGCCAACCTCAGCAATTTAGTTAGGCATTTAGTAACTTAGTGAGACCCTGGCTCAAAAAAAGAAAAAATGGCTGGGAATGTGACTCAGTGGGTAAGCTGCTGGATTCAATCCCTAGTTAAAAAAAAAAAAAATCAATCAATCAATCAATCAATAAAATAAAATGGGAACACCAAATGGCATCTGGACAAGTACCAGATGAAAGTCAACATTTATTACTCATTCTTTAGCTATTACCATTTTCATATTTCAGTAAATATGTTTAGTAATATCAAGTAACATAATTTCTAGATGAGGATGCAGCTCAATGGTAGAGCACTTGCCTAACATATGCAAGTTCCTGGGTTCAATCCCCAGTACTACAAACAAACAAAAAAAGCAACATAAGTTCATATTTATATAGTGTACTTCTCCAAGGGCGCATCATTAATTATAATAGTTCTATTTTATGTGCAAGAAACTGATATTATAGATTTAACAATTACAGCAAAACTTAGAATGAAGGGCTGGGCACTACGGCACACGCCCGTAATCCCAGAGAACTGGGAGGCTGAGGCAGGAAGACAGCAAGTTCAAAGCAAGCCTCAGCAATTGAGCAAATCCCTAAGCAATTTTGCAAGACCCTGCCTCTAAAAATATAAAGGGCTGGGGATGTGGTTCAGTGGCTAAGCACCCCTGGCTGGGTTCAACCCCCGGTACCAAAAAAAAAAAAAAGACATATTTAATACATATATGTGTATATATATGTGTAGATATATATATCTCAAAGATTTTTGAATGAAGGACTTGGGAGGCTGTGACAGGAGGATCACAAGTTTGAAAATAGTCTGAGCAATTTAGTGAGACTCTCTCAAAAAGAAAAAAAATAAAAAGGGGCAGGAGGGCTGGGAATGTAACTCAGTAGTAGAACGGTCACTAGGTTCAATCCCAAATACCACCCCAAAAACAGAGAGAAGGAAATGTAATCAAAGTCTACTGCTTTAACAATCTTTATTCAATATACACTACACTGCACAAGGATTGTACCATGCCTAGGACAGCGTCTGGCACATAACAGGTACATACTACATAACTGATCAGTAAATATAATTCAAGGAGCTGGAGTGGTAGCTCAAAGGTACATTGCTTTGCTTGCCTAGCATGCACAAGGAGAGGACCTGAGTTTGAACCCCAGTACCACTTACACAACTAAGTGTCAGAAAAACAACAACAAAATACAATTCAATGTAACAACTATTTACATAGCATTTACACTGATTAGGTATTCTAACTAATCTAGAAATGATTTTAAGTGTACCGGAGAGGGCCTGGAGCAGTGACTCAGTGGTCACAGTGCTTATGTGGCATGTGCAAGGATGCAGGTTCAAACCCCAGAATCACACACACAATGAAGTGTTGGAGCAATGAAAACCACATGAAAAACTAAATAAAAATTGATTCTGTCTCTCTCACTGTCCATCTCTCTTTAAAAAAGTATATAGGATATTTGGAGGTTATATACAAATGCTATGACATTTTATATAAAGGCCTTTAGCATGCAAGAGGGATGGGGGAGAGAGAAAGGGAGAAAGAGAGAGAGAGAGAGAGTGTGTGTGTGTCCCTTGAGACTAATCACCTGTGGATATCCAGGGATGGGGCACACACTCTCTTTCTCTCTCCCTCTCCCAACCCTCTCTCTCTATATATATATATATTCATGGTTTTTTTTCTTTTTTTTTTTTCTTAAAGAGAGAGGGACAGTGAGAGAGACAGAGAAAGAGAGAAACAACTTTATTTAGGTTTTCACATGGCTTTAGTTGCTCCAACACTCAGTTGTGTACGTGGTGCTGGGGTTTAAACCCGGGTCCTCGTGCTTGCCAAGCAAGCGCTGAAACCGCTGAACCAGCGTTCCGGCCCCGAAAGAAATTTTTATTTAGTTTTTCACGTGGCTTTTGTTGCTCCTAGACTTTGTGTTTTATTTTTTAAAGAGAGAAGCAGAGAGTGAAAGGAGTGAAAGAGAATAAATTTTATTTATTTTTTTATCTGGCCTTTGTTTCTCTGACACTTAGTTTTGTATGTAGTGCTGGGGTTTGAACCTGGGTCCTCCTGTGTACCAGGCAAGCATCAGCCACTGAGCCACAGCTCCAGTCCCAAGATGGCTATATATTTAATATTCAGAAAGATCTCCTGTACCATGGCAACAAGCACCATGTAGTTCTCAGGATGAAAAGACAGTACTGTTGTGATACACAACAGTAACAATACAATGCAGGAAGAAAATATTAACGTACCCCTTGATAGGAAGCTACCATGTATAAGGAACTGTTTTGTTTGGTATAGTAAAATTTAGCAACATCTGGGGCATGAGCAAGTACACGAGTTCAAACCCCAGCACTTACGTACTCAACTAAGTGTCAGAGCAACGAAACCCATGTGAAAAACTCAATAAAAAAATTGATTCTCTCATTGTCCTTCTCCCTTAAAAAAACAAAAATTTAGCAACATCTTAAACTGACTTCTTTCTATGAGAGAGACAGTAAAAGATAGAATCAATTTTATTTAGTACTGCACATGAACTTCATTGCTCCGACAGTTTGTTGTGTACGTGGTGCTAGGGTTTGAACCTGCGTACTCCCACATGCCAGGCAAGCGCCACAACCGCCGAGCAACCGCCGAGCCACCACTCCAGCCCCTTAAACTGACTTTTGATTAACCCTCCAAAATATAAAAATCTTCAAATATCTGTTCAGCAACCTGTTGGAAACGATGCTGATGAACCACATTTACTTATAAATAGCCTAGAACATTCTGCCATCAGGATTTTATGTCTTTTAAATGATAAAATTATGCTCTAAACAGATTGAAAATTTATGAAAAATCTGTCTGAAATTAGGACATTTCATATTCCCAATACCACTTAATTCCTAGCCTTCTGGTTTAATTTTAGAATCTAAATAAAGCACACTGCACAGATGCTTTCTTCTAAACCCAGGAAATCTAGTCCTAGTCATTTACGATTGAGTCACCAAAGCTAGGCCATTTTTCAGGTATCACTATCCATTTCTGAAAATATAATACTATACAATTCGTATGGGTCACTTTTGAAAGCAGAAGTGTGATATGATGCATATGTAACAGCTAACCTGTTTGCTCACATCTACTTCCTCATTTGACAACTAGTGCTAATCATAAGGAACATACTTTCCATCTCAAAGGAGTGTTAAACAGAATTCAGGAGCACTTGTTCATTTTTCCATGATGTTTTCTTAAGTGACTTACTTATTTTTTTAAAAGAGAGAGGGACAATAAGAGAGAAAAAGAGACACAATTTTATTTAGTTTTTTACGTGGCCTTTGTTGCTCCCAGACTTCCTTGTGTACACGGTGCTGGGATTCAAACTCGCGTACTCACGCATGCCAGGCAAGCACCGCAACCGCTGAGCCACTGCTCCAGCATTTTTTTTTTTTTTAAAGAGAGAGGGACAGTGAGAGAGAGAGAGAAAGAAGACAGAGAGAATCAACTTTTATTTAGTTTTTCACATGGCTTTCACTGCTTTGACACTTAGTTGTCTATGTGGTGCTGGGGTTTGAACCTGTGTACTTACGCAATCACTGAGCCACCACTCCAGCTCCCTTAAGTAACATTAATTCGACCAAGGAGGACTTGAAGGAACAAATACCACAGAGGTATTAAAAGGAAAAAAAAATCCATAAAATTTCTCACATTCTTCTCTTCTAATCAAACTCTTTTTTGTCCTTAAATCAAAATCAAGCTCAGCTAATCTGAACAAAAATGGTATGGGAGAGTAGAAAAATTATTATCATTACCCCAACCAAATCCACATTTCAGTATAAACAAAATGTGGGCCTCCTGGTACTTACCAGAGGCTATGACTTTACACTGACTATGTAGAAAGAAGAGGCAAATTAAACCTATCCTAAATACATCTCAGCTCAGGCTCTGGGCCTTGTCTGTATTGTGAATGGGGGACATGGGGTTGAGAAAAAACAAATAAGTCATAATCATCAGCCTAATGTCAGTTATAATTTAAACACATATCTCAAATACACAGTGTGGTGGTACACGCCTGTAACCCCAGCAGCCTGGGAAGCTGAGGCCAGAGGATCATAAGTTCAAAGCCAGCCTCAGCAACTTAGTGAGGCCCTAAGCAACTTAGCAAGATATTGTCTCAAAATAAAATATAAAATATAAGGGGGGCTGGAGCAGTGGCTCGGCAATTATGGCGCTTGCCCTGCATGTGCAAGTATGTGTGAGTTCAAACCCCAACAACCACGTACACAACTGTCAGAGCAACAAAAGCTATGTGAAAAACTAAATAAAAATCGATTCTCTCTCTCGCTGTCCTTCTCTCTTTAAAAAAAATAAAATAAAATATAAGGGGGTGTGGAGTGGTGACTCAATGTCTGGCATGTGCAAGGATGTAGGTTTGAACCCCAGCACCACATACACAATGAAGTGGTTGGAGCAATGAAAGTGACATGAAAAACTAAATAAAACTGATTCTTTATTTCTCTCTCTCTTTAAAAAAATATATAATATAATAGGGCCATGGATGTTGTGGTTCATTGGTTAATAAGCACCCCAGGTTTTGTTCAAACCCTGGTACCTAAAAAGAAAGAAAGAAAATCAAACAATGAATGACTGAAAAAGAGAATTTACAAGTTTATACAAGCTGTTTTCTGCATACTAAATGTAAATATATGATTTTTATTAAATGAGAAATCATAAGTTGAAGGTGGTAGGAGAAGCCTAGAACAGAGTATAAGTCAAACCCTGGTATACTGAAGAGGCTGCTAATGGTGGCTCTCGTACACACAATGGAAATACAAAACATGGCAAAATGGCAAATAATCACATCGATATTTTCCGATTGTAGCTCACATTTTAAAATTCTTGAGTATATTTCAAGAGACAAAAAGCATCTGACAAAACTGAAGACAAAAGTGAGATTCCTCAAACTGTAGATACAAATGCAAACCCATTATAACAGTTTTACAAAAAAAAAAAAAAAAGAAGAAGAAAAGAAAATTTGGCTTTTTAATTAATCATATTGATCACATAACAATAAAACTAAGCAGTAGCTTCCTGGAAGAAGATGCTATCTTAAGACTTCAGTGCTAGCATTCCCAAAGGGTATTATTAGATACTATACCAAAATAGCAGAAACTGTACTATTTCATATTCCTTCAAATGTGAATGCATTAATAGTTCCTAAGAAAATAATCCATTCGTCAATAATACAAAACTAACAAATGCCTATTCCCTTCTTATAAAAAAAAAAAGGTGCTTAAAAAATCTAAACCACGACATAATAAAATACAAAGAAAATGTTTTTTCTAGACTATTCACTTGGTTCATTTTAATCCTTGAAATTCCTCCCCCATGTAAATCACTTTAGGACTGGGTGACTTACTCTCATTGTGTGCAAAAGGTTGTGTTTAAGAAACAGATTTTACCATATATAGTTTCCTCTTCATAGCACTGTGGTTTTAGACTGGCTTTTTACTTCCCACTGAGTCATCAAATGGTAAGAGCATGAGCAGTATAATGTTCCCTCAAGCAAAAATGAATAATCCCAACTACATCTGTTCTAAAAGCACCTTTTCTTTAAGTGGGGGGGGGGATTCAGGTTGGTTACTTTATATTTTTCCCTTATCAACTTTATCTGATGATTTTGGAATATTAATTATATAAAGACTTCTTAGGCCACCAAGATATTTTTTTGTTTGTTTGTTTATTGCAGAGTATTTGCAGGGCTAGGGCAAAACCAAAGTTTCTGATTTGTTTCTATTTCAAACTTTCCTAAATTCAACATATAAATCAGTATAGCTGATGAATCAACTAGGAACATGAATTATAAATGAAAATATAATTATTCTAGCACTGTAAAATTCTTTTCTGTAGATCTTTGTGCCAGTAACATGGCACTCAAGTCATTTTGTTTATGAATGAACTCACTCCCATTGAAATCACTCACGTTTGGTAACAGGATACACAAAACCAGTGACCTAGGTCCTACTTTAAAGGGATCAAAACCTAGTGCTTCGGGGCTGGAGCGGTGGCTCAGTGGTTTCGGCGCTTGCCTGGCAAGCATGAGGACCCGGGTTCAAACCCCAGCACCACGTACACAACTAAGTGTTGGAGCAACAAAGGCCATGTGAAAAACTCAATAAAGTTGTTTCTCTCTTTCTCTGTCTCTCTCACTGTCCCTCTCTCTTTAAAAAAACAAAAACAAAAACAAAAAAAAACCTAGTGCTTCACTCCAAATTTTTGTTTATCTGGCCACCTACAGTGATTTTATTTTAGAAAGTAGGTTTGAATGCTTAACCACTGAGCCATATCTTCAGCATCCCCCCCCTTTTTTAAATTTTGAGACAGGGTCTCCCTAAGTTACTCAGGACCTTGCTAAGTTGCTAAGGCTAGCTTTGAACTTGTGATCCTCCTGCCTCACCTCCTGGGCTACAAATCAGCTTTCTAACTAGTTAAACTAATGACATATTAACATAAAAATCAGCTTGCAATTAACATTCCTTTTTTTTTTTTTTTTTGTGGTAGTCGTACTGGGTATTAAACCCAGAGTCTTAAGCATGTAAATTGAGCTTGATCTACCACTGAGCTACATTCCCAGCCTTTTTATTTTTTATTCTGAGAGGGTCTCACTAAGCTGTCCAAGACAGCTTCCAACTTCTTGGCTCAAGTGATCTTCCTGCCTCTTCCTCCTACAAAACTGGGATTACAGGTGAGCACTACCACTCCCAACAGCAAACATTTCTATTCTAAATGAACATCAAAAACTCCACCAGTAGTGTTGGTTGTGGTTCAAGCCTGTAATCTCTGCTATTCAGAAGGCTGAGGCAGAAAGATCCCAAATTCCAGGCCAGCCTGGGCAGCTTAGTAAGACCCTATCTCAAAACTTAAATAAGGGTTGGAGCAGTGGCTCAGCAGTTATGGCGCTTGCCTGGGATGCACAAGGACGTGGGTTTGCACCCCAGCACTATGTACACACGAAGTGTTGGAACAACAAAAGTCACATGAAAAACTAAATAAAATTGATCCTCTCTTTTTCTAAAAAAAAAAAAAAAAAAAAAAAAAACCTTAAACAAAAGGGCTGGGATGAAGCTCTGAGTTACAGAACTTGCGTAGCATATATGAGGCCCTAGGTTCAAGCCCCAACACTGCAAAAAATAAAGTAAACCTCGTACAGAGACTAAGGTGTAGCTCAGTAGTAGAACATTTAGGTAGCATGTGTGAAGCCCTGGGTTTAATCCCCAGCACCACAAACAAAAATCCCACATTATACATACTACAAACACAGGGTGCTTCACCTACACCCCCTGAAGAGGAGAATCCATTAAGATACAAATGGTTTGAGTTTCTAAAGAGGGTATCTAACATAGTCACAAAATATTTTAAATTCATTTTTAAAGTATTAAATTTATATATAGAGAGGTGAATTTGATACTATGGTGGAAATTAAGCTCATTTTCTAAAAAATGTATCTTTACTAACTTTTAACTATAAAGGTAACATGTTTGTAGTTAATTTTGTTTAAATATAAAGCAATAACATGCTTTATTAAAAAAAAAATCAAAAAAGGGGCTGGAGCGGTGGCTTGGCGGCTACAGCGCTTGCTTGGCATGCACAAGTAAGTGCACAGGTTCAAATCCCATCATCCACGTAAGTGTCAGCAATGAAAGCCATGTGAAAAACTCAATAAAAATCTCTCTCTCTCTCCCCCTCTCTCATTGTCCTTCTCTTAAAAAAAAAAAAAGAGAAATCAAAAGAACATTTTTTCAATTATTCAGAAAAATCTTGAAGCCCTCTCCATCTTCCCTCACGCCTTTATTCCTTGTCTCACTGATAACTAATATAAGCATTTCATGTATCCCTCCAAAACTTTTATGTACAAATACAAGTTTGTGGGTATATAAATATCTTTAATAAAGAACACACACAAATGGAATCATTCAAAAACTTTTTTAGCTTAATAAATCTTAGATATGTTTCTCTAGCAGTGGCTCTGCTTCCTTTTTAAAAAGTATTTTGTATGGATGTTCTGTTGTATAATTACTCTTACTCTGGACCAGTTCTGTTGAAGCTAGTATAATTATTGCTTGTTAAAAAAAAAAAGTAACAAATCCAATCAATGGCAACATTATGGCATTGGTACCAGCTCTTTTTTGCCCCTTAACAATTCAATTTCCATTATGAAACTGAGAATAAAGTTATCGCACTTAAATCGAGTGCAATTTTTAATCTAAAAAATCCAATTTCCAAAGTGTTTTTAAAGTTCAAATAAAAAACACTTTAATTCATTATATGTCATATTTATGGGAAGAGTGGGAAATCGCAAAATTTGCAATACTGAAAGTATTAGAAATTACTACATAACTCATCCAATATTTAACAGTTCCGTCTTCTGATTTGCTGATTTTGCTGCCCATAATATATTTATAAGGGTGGAAGGGGGTAAGAAATCACTTTAACATAGTTTCTAAATCAATGCTTTGCTCAGATTTTTTACAATTAGAATCTTCAAGACTAACATCTGTATTCTGTACTTAAGGGGGAAAGAGGAGGCAGGAGAGGAGAAACTAAAACTGATTATCTTCCCCCAAGTCAGTGGAATTAACACCTAGATTTCCCCAAATCATCCCAAGGAACATGCTGGTGTCTGCGTGGCTGTACTTGGGCATGCAGAATAAAAAGCAAACGATGCACTGCCGATCTCCCTTTATTTCAAAAGACAGAAGGAAAGGAAAGACAACAAACTCTCAAGCAGCACTGCAAGAGGGCTGAGGCCAATTGCATGACAGCACTTCCCCTTTTTTCTGCAAGCCCGTTTCCTGCCTCCCATTCGGTTATCTTCAACTATACAGGAAGAGGAAGGCCTCTAGGTTTTTCTCCTTTTCACACACCGGCGATTCTGGGAAATGGAACCCTTTTCGGATTGCACAAACTTAGCTTTTTAACCTAAACCTTCGGGCATTTTAGCCAAACTGCCCTCGTCCGTGCACCGAGCCGGCCCCCTCGGGGCAGCAGGTGTGGTCAGCTTCCAGGGTCGGTCTCGCCCGCCGCCTAGACCTGGGGATTGCGGGGATGCGAGCTTAGGGTGGAACCGGGTCGGTCCCGGTTGCTCCCAAGCCCAAGGAGGCGATAATACCGCCCGCGCTCCTTCGCCCCAAGGGCCCAGACGTGCAGCCCCGGACGCCGAGGGCCCCCACACATCCCCGCCCGGGCCTGTGGCCTCCGCGGCCTCCTCACCCGGCACTTACCCCGGTTCCGTTGTCGCACACCACCACCTTCCTGCCCTGGCTGTCCATCGTCCGTCCCAGGGAGAGCCGCCGCCGCTGCCGCCTCACTACCTACAGCCGCCGCCCGGCCCTAGCCTCTTCCTCCTCCGCCCTCTCCACGGCCCCTCCTCGGCCCAACTTTCTTCCTCCAACCGGAAGTTTCCTCCCGGCCCCGCCCGCCACTTAGCACAGGGCCTGAGCGGAAGGGGCGGGACAGAGCGTAGGAGGCCGCGACTGGCAGCAGTGAAATCCAATAAGAAACGGCTCCTCCAGGTCGGCGGTCAGGTTGCGGCGCCGGGTGTTCACGGCTTCTCGTTTCCAGCGATGTGCTTGGCGTTAATGGCGGCTGTCGTCACGGGTGCCGCGGATCTCTCTTTGAGGTGACGCAGGCGTTAAGGGCGCGGTTTCACGGACTGCAGAAGAGGCAGGCAGGTGAAGAATACCGGGTCTGCCTCGAGGTGGCAGTGAAATGTGGCGGAGAAGCCAACCTGAGAGCGGGGAGCAGACCGGGAGGACCCGGCCTACCCCACCACTAAATGTGCCTTGGCGTGTCAGAGCTTCCAGGCCTTTTCATTGAACAGAGCTGGGATGGATGCAGTTACACTTAGGTGAAATTGTGCTTTGGTCAGGACTTCCCGTTCCGTCCCAGCTCGTCTTTGCCCAAGCTGACGTACAGTCAAGTGATGGAGAGTGGGTACCCACGTTTCCGCCCTCATCGCTCCCCACTCTCGCCTTTTATGTATATGCACCTACTTGAACCCAGAGCCTCGGCTTTGAAGTCAGACATTCAGGAGTGGTGGTGTGGGCAAACTTACCCATCATGTAGCAGAAGCAGGACCGGACACGGGTGTGCCTGACTCCGAAGCCTGAGCTCTGTTTACTCAGGATTCTTGCAAACTCCAGATCTTCTGACATGAAAACTTGTTTATAATCTGAGTCATGTCATGTGGACGTGACTTAGCTTCTGTATTTTCGCATCTGGCCTTTGTTTCTTTGACATTCGGTTGTGTATGTGGTGCTGGGGTTTGAGCCCTTGGTCCTCCTGCTTGTCAGGCAAGAGCTCCAAGAGCCTCAGCTCCAGCCCCCTTTCCCACTTTTTTTTTTTTTTATTGGTGCATTATAGTTTTGGGATTTGTTGTTTCATATTCGAACATGCACATAATATGTTTCTGTGTTTTCTAAGTTAATGAGCACGAAGGCAACTTGAGGATGTTTTGAGTAGAGCTTTAATTTCTTCAAGGGTATTCACTTATTTTAAAAACCATTGAGTCGGGGCTGCAGCGGTGGCTCGGTGATTACGGCGCTTGCCCGGCATGCTCAAGTACAGGGGTTCAAACCCCAGCAACCCACGTACACAACTAAGTGTCAGAGCAACAAAAGCCATGTGAAAAACTCAATAAAAACTCATCTCTCTCTCTCTTTCTCTCTCTCTCACTGTCCTTCTCTCTTAAAAAAAAAAAAAAACAGTTGAGTCACCACATACTTATTACACCTTATTCTGTACCTGAAGAATTCAAGAGACATCCAGGTGATTTAATTATATTTAAATATTTGGTTTAAAAGTCTATAAACCAAAAGACTTGTACTTTTACAAATTATTCTAATTTGTTAAGATAAGTGTTTATTATCTTAAACTTACTTGGAAGCAAGTTAACCCATTTGAAAGTATTTAAGATGTTATGACGTTTTGATTCTAAATTTTTAGCATTCATCTCCCAAGTGCAGTCTCATACAAAACTACAATATTTTCATGATATCTAAGAAAAATCAGTGGGGTTGGAGCAGTGACTTGGGTTTAGGATGATTTAGGACCCTTGCCTGGCATGGGCAAGTATAGGAGTTTGAACTCCCGGACCACGTGCACAACAACGTATTGGAGCAACAAAAGCCACACAAAAAACTAAAACTGATTCTCTCACTCACTGTCCCTCTCTCTCTTTATTTTTTTAAAGAGAGAGAGGGACAGTGAGAGAGAAAGAAATAATTTTTATTTAATTTTTCATGTGACTTTCATTCCTGACACTTTGTTATGTATGTGGTGCTGGGGTTCAAACTGGAGTACTCGCACATGAAAGGTAAGTGCCATGACCGCCAAGCCACAGCTCCAGCCCTTGTCCCTCTCTCTTTAAAGAAGAAAAATCAACAATAATTCCATATTATATACAGCATTCCATTTCACTTGGAGTAATTACATATTGATAATTATTCTGTTCCATAGTCATTCCATTCATAGTTCATAATTTAGTTATCACTAAAATGTTTTATAGGAGCTTACTTCCCATCCAGGATCTGACCATTGCCTTTGTTGTTTTTATCTCATCGTTCTCTTAATCACATTGATTTTTTTCTTTTTTCCTAGTGCTGGGAATTGAATCCAAGGGTTCACACATGCTGGGCATTCCTCTGCTGAGCTACATCTCCAGCCCTTTTTATTTTTTTATTTTAAGATAGGATCTGGCTGGGGCTGGAGCGGTTGCTAGGTGGTTATGGCGTTTACCTGGCATGTACCAGAATACGGGTTCAAACCCTGCCACCATGTACGGAGAGCAATGAAAGCCACATGAAAGACTGAATAAAGTTGATTCTCACTGTCCTTCTCTCTTAAAAAAAAAAAAAAAAAAAAAAGGGTCTGCGTAAGTTGCACAGGTTGGCCTTAAATTTGTAGTCCTACCTCAGCTACCTCCTGTGTTACTGGGATTATAGGTATGTACCACTGTGCCCTGATCAGAATACAGGATGTTTAGTTTGTACAAATGTCCCATGTTCTGAATTTGTCTAATTCTTTCCTCATTAAACTTTAAATTCTTTTTTCTTTTTATTTATTTATTATTTTCATTTATTAGATGAAAATGGTTTTATTTTTATTTTTGAAACAGGATCTCACTAAGTTGCTAAGGCTGACTTTGAACTTGCAATCCTCCTGCCTCAGCCTCCTGAGTTGCTGGGATCACAGGCATGCACCTGCACCTGGCAATTTAAATTACATTTTTAAAGTTATATTTATAGATAATGTTGTTAGGGCTTTTGGTAGTACTATGGACCATCTGAGAGTGTTACATGGACATTATTTGATAGAATACAAAGTTAGCACTGTATTGACATCAAAATCAAGTGCAGATCTTTGATGTTATTGTCTTAATTTAGATCCAGCCCAGGATGAATAAAATTTTCATGCCAAAAAAAAAAAAAAAAAAAGAAGGGTGTATGATCTATGAGTTAGGGTTTATGCTTGCGAAAAGGGATAAATATAATGAAAGTTGATAAATTTAAACAAATATGTACTATCTAATTTCCTGCTTTAATTTAGCCTGCTTTTGTAATGTGGGGGGTGGGTACTGGGGAATGAAGCCAGAGGTGCTTTTACCACTGAACTGCCATTGGGTTGTATCCCTAGCCCTTTTTTTTTGTTCTAAGACGGAGTGTCACTAAGTTGCTTAGGGACTCACTCAGTTGCTGAGACTGGCCTCCTGCCTCAGCCTCCCAAGTTGCTGGGATCATAGGTATACACCACCACCACCACACCCATTTTTTTTTTCTCTCTTTTAAATGCCATTTTTGGCTGAATACTAGACCATTTGCTCTGTAGAATTTCTCACATTCTGGTTTTGGGTGATGGTATGTACACAATGTTGTTTTTCTTGTTCCTGTAGCTTTTGTATTATTTATAAATTAGTAGATGTCAAAGCTTGATTAGTTGTACATTTAATTATTGTATCAAGAATATTCATAAGCAGGGCTGGAACGGTGACTCAGAGGTTATGGGGCTTGCCTGGCATGTGCAAGTACACGGGTTCAAACCCCAGCATTCATGTACACAGCTAAGGGTCAGAGCAATGAAGGCCATGTGAAAAACTCAATAAAAATTGATTCTGTCTCTCTCTCCCTCACTGTCCTTCTCTCTTTAAAAAAATAAAAATAAAAATAAAATAATATTCATAAGCAGTGGTATGTGCTTATTGTATCACATTTAGAGTAATATGATTGTGGATATCCCATGTTTAGTGATATTAAAATCATTCATCGGGTTCTGGTGTTAAAATATCTATTACAGAGCTCCATGAACATGTCATTAATGATTGTTGCTTCATTGGACCAGGAAACATGATCAAGTACAATTTACCTAACCCATAATTTTTCATTTCCCAAGTTAATAGGTTTTGATCTAATTAGCCACTGCAGTTTCTTTCAAATAGAAGAATTATACTTTTGAAGTTAGTTAATTTTTTTTAATGTTTTTCAATTTGTTTTTGTTTATTTATTTGTGTTTATGGTTCTGGGGATCAAAGCCGGTACCTCACACATGCCAGGCAAGCGCTCTACTCTCCAGCCCTCTAGTTGGTGATTTTTGAAAAATCAAGCAACAGTGGGGCACAGTGGCTCAAGCCTGTAATTCCTGCTACTTGGGAGACTGAGGCAGGAATATCACAAGTTCAAGACCAGCTCAGCAACTAGTGAATTCCTGTCTCAAAAAATTTTTAAAAATAAGGGCTGGGGATATAGCTAGGTGGTTAAGCACCCCTAGGTTCAATCCCTAGTACCAAAAAAAAGAAAATCAAGCAACAAATCTCATAGATACTTAGGGTTTATAAACTAATTTCCTTTGGCATTTTAATCTTCTTCATTCTTTCCTGGTTCTCCCTTCACGTCATAAACAAAAACTAACTCAAAGCAGCTCAAATACCTGAATGTAAATGCTAAATGATAAACTCTTACAAGGGGAAACCTAGTTACAAATTTTCCTGACCTGTTTAGGGAATGCTATTTTTAGATATGTCACCAAAAGCACAACAGAATAAGAAAAAATAAACTGGGCCTCATAAAAATTTAAAATGTACTACAAAAGACTGCTCAGAATGGGAGAAATCAGCTACAAACCATATATCTGATAAGAAACTTGCATGTAGAATATATAAGGAACTCTTACAACTCAACAATTTAAAAAAAAATCCCAAATGGCCCAAATTTTTAAATAGGCAGTTTCAGCAGACACTTCAAAGATGTAAACATAGCCCATAAGCTCAGGAAGAGAAATTCAGCATCATGAGCCATCAGTCAAATGCAAATCAAGACCTTAGTGAGATTCCACCTCACGCCCACTGGAATAGCTGTTGTCAAAAAAAACAGTAAATAATCAGGGGTGTGGTGGTAAATACTTGTAATCCCAGTGGCTGGGGAGGCTGAGGCAGGAGGATTGCAGGTTCAAAGCCAGCCTCAGCAACTTAATGAGGGCCTGTTTCAAAATTTAAAAAATAAAAAGCACTGGGATGAGGCTCAGTGGTTAAGTGGCTCTGGGTTCAGTTCCCAGAACCCCCTCCCCTGCGAAAAAGGCAGTAAATGTTGGCCAGGATGTGGAGAAATTGGCACCTTTGCACATTGTGGATGGGGAGGTAAACTGCTGCAGTCTGGCAGTTCCTCAAAAGGTTAAATGCAGAACTACCATATGACTCAGCAAGTGTGCTCCTGGCTGCACACCCAAGAGAAATGGAAATGGGTCACGCAAAAGCATTATTCTAATAGTCAAAAAGTGGAAACAACCCAAATACGTATCACCTGAGGAATGTGTAGATGAAACTGGTATATCCAAATAATAGACTATTACTCACCCATGAAAGAGAATGAAATATTGATATATATCTTAGCATGAGTGAACCTCAAATATATTGTGCAAAGGAAAACAAGCTGGTTAGAAAAGACCACATTCTGTATGATCCGTTTATATTGAATGTCCAGAATGAGCAAATCTATATAGATAGAAAGATTAGCCGGGCTTGGGAGGCTGAGGCAGGAAGATCATGGTTCAAAGCCAGCCTCAGCAATCTAGGCCCCAATTAATCAATCCCGGTACCAAAGAAAGAAAGATTAGAGGTTGCTAGGACCAGGGGACAGTGGTGACAAATGGTAGAGAAATGATAAGCTGGTGTTCTGGAGTGCTAGCAATTGAACCCAGGCCCTTGCTCATGCTAGGCTACATTCTACCACTGAGCTACACACCAGTACCCAATGTTAGAGAAATGGGAAGCGACTGCTAATGGATATGAGGTTGCATTTGGGGATCGTAAAATGTTCTAAAATTGGTTGTGGTAACGTTTGCACAACTCTACCATTCAATTATACATTTTATTTATTTATTTGGAACCAGGAATTGAACCCAGGGGTGCTCAACCACTGAGCCACGTCCCCAGCCCTTTTTATTTTTTATTTTGAGACAGGGTCTCTCTAAGTTACTCACGGCCTCACTAAGTTGCTGAGGCTGGCTTTAAACTCATGATCCTCCTGCTTCAGTCTCCCTACTCACTGGGATTACAAACATGCACCACTGTGCCTGGCTAAAACTCTTTTTTCAGAAAAGAAAGAAATAAAAGTAAGTACATTTCACTCAGGGACACACTATACTCTATACTGCTAATAGTGGACAAGAACTCAGTTCACTGATCTGTCAGTAGGCTTTTCATCCCAAAAGTTATCTTTCCTATGAAATGCCCCAGTTCTGTGATTGAATAAACTCTAAGTCCTCAATACTGAGTCTTGCTTCATCACGTAAAGCTGAGGTGGGGAGGGTAGTATTCTTCCTTCAAGTCAGTGTATCGCTGGATAGGGGTCTAGGAAGCTCCCCCTAAAGGGAGAAGAGGGTCTCAATTCAGCTCTGGCAGGCTCTTGACTTATGCTGCAGAAAGGTATTTAAGGATGCATCAAAAGAGGCATGAGAGCTGGACGTGGTGGTGCAGACCTGTGATCCCAGCAACCAGGAGACTGAAGCAGGAGGATCACAAATTGGAAGCCAGCCTCAGCAACTTTGAGACCCTATCTCAAAAATAAATAGAAAGGACTGGGGATGTAGCTCAATGATGAAACATTCATATCAGTCCCTGGTACCAAAAAACAAAAAATAGATGAATAAAATAGAGAACAAGCAAAGATTTATTTAGGAAAGCAAGAAGATTTATTCAGGAAAGCAAATAGGGCAGAATAAGCAAAGTGAGAGGGAGAGTAGATCCACTTTTGGGATCTCAGTTTTCTTTTAAAATCAACTGATTTTTATTGGTACACTATGATTATATATAATAGTGGGATTCATTATGGTATATTTGTTCATGCATATAACATAATTTGATCAATGTCATTCCTCTGTACCTCCCATTTCCCTTCCCTTATCCTTTCCTTGTTCCCCTTCCTCAACACAACAGTCTACCTTCTATTTAATTTTATTCTTGGTACTGGGAATTGAAACCAGGGGCACTTTACCACTGAGCGCCATCCCCAAACCTTTTTATTTTTTATTTTTAGACAGGGTCTCACAAAGTTGATAAGACTGGCCTCAAACTTAAGATCCTCCTGTCTCAGCCTCCTTCTAAATTGCTGGGATTACAGGGATGCCATGACACCCGGTTCTCTTCTGTTACCATGAAGTACGATTTGTTGTTGTTTCCGTCTAGCTTTCACACATGGCAGAGAACATTCAACCTTTGACATTCTGAATCTGGCTTTTTTTTTTTTTTTTTGAGAGGGGGAGAGAGAGTGTGAGAATCAATTTTATTTAGTTTTTATCTGGCTTTCATTGCTCTGATACTTCATTGTGTATGTGATGGTGGAGTTCAAACCCACAGACACGCATGCCAGGAAAGCACCATAACTGCTGAGCCACTGCTCCAGCCCTGAGTCTGGCTTATTTTGCCCGATGTGTTGCTCTCCAGTTCCGTTCATTTTCCTCCAAATGACATAATTTCATTCTTTTTTATGGCTGAATAAAATTGCGTTGCGTATATGTCACGTTTTCTTTATCCACTCGTCTGTTGATAGACTCCTATAGGCATGTTCCTTAATTTCACTACTGTGAATACATGAGTATGCATGTATCATTATAGTATGCTGACTTTAATCCTTTTAGAAAAATACCAAGGTGTGGCAGAGCCGGGTTAACTGTGGTTCCATACCTAGTCTTTTGAAGAACCTCTCTACTGATTTCCATAGTGGTTGTACTAATTTACATCCCACCAACAGCGTAGAAGTGTTCCTTTCCCCCCACATCTTCACCTGCATTTACTATTACATATATGTATATATATATTTTTTTTAAAGAGGGAGTGAGAGAGTCAGTTTTATTTATTTTTTCCTCTGGTTGTTGTTTTTCTGACACTTAGTTGTGTATGTAATATTGGGGATTGTATCCAAGTCCTCTCACATGCCAATAAAGCACTCTACCATGGAGCCATCTCTTTAACACCATTACTTGTATTCTTTTTTTTTTTTTTAAAGAAAGAAGGACAGTGAGAGAGAGAGAGAGAGAGACAGAGAATCAATTTTTATTGTGTTTTTCACATAGTTTTTGTTGCTCTGACACTCAGTTGTGTACTTGGGTTGCTGGGGTTTGAATCCGTGTACTTGCGCATGCCATGCAACTGCCGTAACCACTGAGTCACCGTTCCAGCCTCCATTACTTGTATTCTTGATTATATCAGACTTCTTATAAAAGAAATTTTGTAAATTGTGACCATGAGAAGCAAGAGGTAGGGAATCAGCTTGATTCTTTTGATCATGGAGCACAGTGGTCTGGTTCTTTTCAGATTCTTTAAGCTGATATTATATAGTTAAGGGATCATGCTTAGACTGTACCCATCATGGGTCTCTAGCAATCTCTCTTTTCACTTCTTTTAATTAGTTGAAAAATACATTCTATAACTAACAAGGTATATAGACACTAACTGGACTTATAGCACTCTAGAATTTATTGAGTCTTTTAAGAATTTAATTCCAGTGACTCTGGAGGCTCAGGCACAGGATTGCAAGTTCCGAGCCATTCTTAGCAACTTAACATGACCATGTCTCAAATTTGAAAAAACAAAAAGAAAATGTTTTTTAAAGGACTAGGGATGTAGTTCAGTGGTAGGGTGCCTGTGTTCAATTCCTACTACTGCAAAAAAGAAACAGGAGGAAGAGGAGAATGTGGAGAATTTAGGCTTTGTCTCCTTTCTACCTATCCTCATCTCTTCTGTACCACCTCAGGTTGAAGTGATATTCTAACACACTAAGTCTATAAGACTGACAAGGATAGCCACAGAGGCGTTTTTAGTGGTGGCATAATATAGAGGTTAAGAGCTAAGACTCCAAAAGCACATAGACTTGGATTTAAAACCTGATCCCCTGCTTCCTAGCTCTCTTCTCGAGTTAATTGCTCAATCTCTTGAGTGTATTATCTCATCTGGTCCTCCTATCAGTCCTGAAGTGCAGGTATTGCTAGTCCTCCCTGCCACCCCCAACAAATGAGGAAACTAAAGCTCAGTAAATTTAAGTAGCTAGTCAAATTCACATTTCCATAAATAGTAAAACTGCTATTCATATCTTTATTTGCCCATCTACAAAGTTATACCCTCTAATCAATTATAAATCGCAAAGCTAATTTATCAATTCATGGTGTAAAACTTTTTTTTTTTTTTTTTTTGTACTGTGGATTGAGCCCAGGGATGCTTTTATCATTGAGCTCCATCCCCAGGCTTTTTCAGTTTTTATTTTGCGACAGATTTTCACTACATTGCTGAGGCTGGTCTTGAACTTTTGATCCTCCTGCCTCAGCCTTCTGAGTCACTAGGATTACAGGTTTGCACCACTGTGCCTGGCTGAAACGTATCCTTTTTTGTTGTTGTTGTACCAGGGATTGAACCCAGAGGCATTTGACCACTGAGAAATATCCCCAGTCCTTTTTTAATTTTTTTACTTTGAGACAGGGTCTCATTAAGTTGATTAAGGCATCATTAAATTGATAGGACTGGCTTTGACCTCAAGATCCTCCTGCCTCTGTCTCCTGAATCACTAGGATTACAGATGTGAGCCACCATGCCTGGCTGAAACATACTTTTATTTATTCATTTATTTATTATTTTTTAAAAGAGAGAGGGATAGTGAGAGAAAGAGAATCAATTTTATTTATTTTTTCGTGTGGCTTTCGTTGCTGCAACACTTCCTTGCGTACATGGTGCTGAGGTTCAAACCAGCATCCTCACACTTGCCAGGCAAGCACTATAATCTCCAAGCCATTGCTATAGCCCTGAAACATACCTTTTATTGATGAAAAAATGTGAGTCATCTTCTCAGGGGTCTGATATTCTGGTTCCAAAACAATAGGTAAATTGAATTAGTAATCAGAAAATTGGTATGCGAATGTGGTATCTGAACAGAGAATTCCACACAGAGAGGCTCCTGCCTCCTTCCCTCACATTAGTAGGACTTTGACCCCGTCCTTGCTTTTATGAAGTTTACACTCTTGTTGGGAGAGAAAAATATTAAGAAAATAAACAAAAATACAATAAATTCAGACTATGACAAATTCTAAAGGGAAAATAATAGAAAGTATTGGGGCACCATTCTGAGGAGATAACATATCCTAACCCTTCATTTTTAGAGTCAGCTGTAAATGACAGAAAACCCCGATGAGTGACTTAGAAAATCTATGTTTATTTCTCGGCCACATGAATGCAGTTTGTAGGTGAGCACTCTGGGGCTGAGTGGCTCTCCATGGTAACAGGGATCTAGCCTCCTGTCTTGTTGCCTTACGTTCATTACGCAACTTTTTTTTCGTAGTGTGCACTGGTTGGTTGTGCTACAGCCAGCATTTCCGCATCACAGCCATCAGGAAGGAGGAAGGGTTGGTGGGAGAGGATCAAGAAAGGCAAACTTCTTCATTTTAAAGAGTCTTGCTGAAACTTACATATGGTGTTTCTAGTTCCATCCCCCTGGCTAGAACTTTGCCAGCTACATCTAGCTGGAAAATATAGTCTGTTCTGAGTGGCCACGCTAAACTAAAAATTAGGGGATTATATTTCTAAGGAAGAGGAGATAACAGATATTGATGGGCAACTAGTGATCTTTGCTTTAAAGAAAGACATAGAATGAAAAAATGAGCATGGTGTGTTCATTCAAGGAATTAATTAATTTTCTCAAAATTAATTAATTAAAAAGAAAAAGGATTGGAGATTTAGCTCAGTAGTAAAGCATTCTTGAGTTCAATAAATAAATAAATAAATAAATAAATAAATAAAAGGAAGAGTGGTAGATAGAGGGCTTTGTAAACCACAGGGAGATTAGATTTTATTCCAGTAGTGGTGACACACCTTCGGTAGGAGCTGGTTGAAGTATGTTAAACATCGTTGGTCTCCTCAATATCTCCATCAGCCCCTGCAATCAGATAGCCACCTCCTTGGTTCCTCTGAATGCAATGAAATGGTTTTACTCTCAGGTTAGTTGAAGAAAAAGACACTGTGTTCTGTTTTCTTTTAAGAGAGAAAATTTTATTTATTTTTTCATCTGGCCTTTGATTCTCTGACACTTAGTGTGCATGTGATGCTGGGGTTTGAACTCAGGTCCTTGGCCATACCAGGAAAATGCTCTACTGCTGAGCCACTGAGCCACCCACTGCTCTAGCAGCAATGCTGGGTTTTTGTTGTTGTTGTTGTTGTTTGTTTGCTTGCTTGCTTTAGAGAGGAACAGTGAGAGAGAAAGAGAGAATCAATTTTATTTAGTTTTTCATCTGGTTTTCGTTGCTCCAATGCTTAGTTGCATATGTGGTGCTGAGGTTCGAACTTGCGTACTTGCACATGCCAGGCAAGCGCTGTAACCACTGAGCTACCACACCAGTCCACAACATCATGTTCTTAAGAACAGTCATGCAGGGGCTGGAGCGGTGGCTCAGTGGTTTCGGCGCTTGCCTGGCAAGCACGAGGACCTGGGTTCAAACCCCAGCACCATGTTACACAAGTAAGTGTCAGAGCAACGAAGGCCATGTGAAAAATTCAATAAAGTTGTTTCTCTCTTTCCCTGTCTCTCTCACTGTCCCTCTCTCTTAAAAAAAAAAAAAAGAACAGTCATACATGAAGATAGGGGTTCTTACAGAAAATAGGGAGATTACTAAGAAGTCATGTTCAAGAAGGTAAGAAACCATCCCTTCTTTCTGGGCTGCCAATAAACTGGTAACTAGTTTTCCACTTCCACCTCACTCTATGCCCCTTCCTTTCTTGGGAAAACCAAAGCAACACCTATTCAGAGGTAAGACCTACAGATACTGTGACAGTCAGGGGGCCCTCTAACAAAAACAGTTATATCGCTGTTAGAACATACTACAGTGAGCTGGGTGTGGTGGCAGTGGTGCATGCCTGTAATCCTAGTGACTCAAGAAGCTGAGCAAGGAAGATTGATTGATTGCACGTTCAAGGAAAGCCTTGACCATTTAGCCGAGACCTTCAGCAACTTAGTGAGACATTGTCTCAAAATAAAAAATAAAAAGGATTGGGGATGTAGCTCAGTAACAGAGCACCACTGGATTTAATCTCCAGTACCAAAATTAATTAATTAAAAAGAAAAAGGATTGGAGATATAGCTCAGTAGTAAAGCATTCTTGAGTTCAATTCCCAATACCATCAAAATAAATAAAAATGAGATAGGTTCTCTCTCAGAAATTTACTGATGAGAGGCTGGAGCGGTGGTGGCTCAGCGGTTACAGTGCCTGCCTGGCATGTGCAAGGATGCGGGTTCAAACCCCAGTAACACATACCCAACAAAATGTCAGAGCAACAAAAGCCACATGAGAAAAACTAAATGAAATTGATTCTCTCTTTCTCACTGTCCCTCGAAGAAGAAGGAAGAAGAAGAAGGAGGAGGAGGAAGAAAGAAAAAGAAGAAGAAATTTACTGAAGAATGTATTTACTCCTAGAAATGAGATATGAAATCATGGTAACTAGAAGATCCAACATAGGGGCTGGAGCGGTGGCTTAGTGGCTTCGGTGCTTGCCTGGCAAGCACGAGGACCCAGGTTCAAAACCCCAGCACCACGTACACAACTGAGTGTTGGAGCAATGGAAGTCATGTGAAAAATTAAATAAAGTTGTTTCTCTCTTTCTCTGTCTCTCTCACTGTCCCTCTCTCTTTAATTAAAAAAAAAAAAAAGAAGATCCAACATAGGAAAGAGAAAAAAAATTTATGAATGATAATGGGGATGATGGGACAAAAATCCCCAGAAATCAACTCTGCATCAATCTAAGGTCTAAGTAGGACAGAATGCTTCAGGAAAGAAAGATCCCCCCCACCGCTCTTTTTTTTTCTTTCCCACACACACACTAGATTTTCAGATGCCTTTTGATTCTTTAAGAGAGATACAGTAGGGCTGGAGTGATGGCTCAGTGGTTGCAGCGCTTGCCTAGCATGCGCAAGTACTCAAGTTCAAACCTCAGCACCATGTACACACCAAAGTCTCCGAGCAGCGAAGACCACATGAAAAACTAAATAAAAATTTATTCTATCTTTCTCTTTCACTGTCCCTCTCTCTTTAAAAAAAAAGAGAGAGATACAGTAGAAAGTTTAGTGATGAGTTAATGATAGGAAGAACATATAAAATTAAAGGGAAAATTAGGCAATAATTAAATCCAGGGAAAAATTAACATCGTAATAAAAAGGAAAATATATGTTGAACAATGGTCTAACAAAATATGATATTGTTACCAAACTCAGATTCTTGGATCCAGAGTTGTAGAACTCAACACCGGGCCCAGAAAGAATGTAATTTTAGGAAAGCCTCATCACGTAGAGGTGGGAGTCTAGTTGTGCCTGGGCTATTCATCATGCTTCTGGGGTCACAAGGCTTATTACCATCTAGGTCTCCACCTGGGGTATGCATTTTTCCATGCTAATAAGGTAAAGCGAACTGTGTGTTACTTTGGTGACTATTCTAGACAGACATGCAGTTGACATCCAGATGATAAGAGCATCATCTGGAAAGTCTGTGATATTATTTTCAGAACAGGGAAGACCCTGCTTTGCCTGGCTTTAGCTGACATTTCTGCTGATCACATGGTCTCAGAATGAGCAGACTTCCCAGCTTCCGAGATCCTGGTGTGCTATCTCACTCCCATAAGCTTAAAGTCTGGTTCACTTTTTAACTCCTGATTTTCTGGTGTGGCTGTTAAACCCATAAGACTGAAAGTTAGCTTGTCTGTTTTACTTCCTGAGAGGCGTTCATCATTTAGTCCTAAGGGGTCCTGTTTTTCAAGGAGGGATGTGGTACTTAACTGTGTCAGTATGTTGATGTTAAGAGGATAACAGGAAGAGAAGTATGTGGCGGGAGGTTGTAAGACAACAAAATTATTTTTCATAGTAGATAGTTAATAGATGACACCTACACTGGAAAAAATCCAGAAATAGTCAAATAATTATGTTTAGAAATACAGAGTTAAATATCAGAAGAAAGAAACAAGTTGAAAGAAGTTGTCTTGGGGGAACAAAGATAGTGAGAGTACACAGGAAGTACATGGACCTGATCTTCAACTTTATAACCTTTGTTAAGCCATTTGCCTTGTTTGGTTTTGAGGTAATCTAGGCAAGGGTTCAAATACTGAGCTATACCCCTAGTCACAAACCATTTGCCTTGGGGAAAGTTACTGACAACTGAACCCAGGAGTGCTCTACTTCTCAGGTACATCTATGTTGCCAGTCTGGTCGTCTTTCTTTCTTCGTTTTTTCTTTTTTAAGACAGGGTCTTGCTAAATTGTCCAGGCTGGACTTGAACTTATAATCATCCTGCCTCAGCCTCCCGTGCACCACCACGCCCAGCCTGTTGGACTTTTTAACACATGCTTGTGTTTAGATTGTGTTTTAAATACTTAGTACCAAATAAGCAATGACAGCATTTTTACTGTTTGACATTCCTTCGGTCAAGGTTCCATTACCTTATACAATATAAATTGCAAGATGATAGTGTAGCCTACTTAATTACATTTTAATTCTAGAGCTCCTTTGGGTTTCTAGAAGAATATGAAAGACATTCTACCAAAAATTCATCACTAGCACTTTTACAGATTTTGCGCCTTTGTTGTATATGTTGCTACCATAACTACCTAAGTTACGATTCTTACCTATTTCCAAGCTTGCTGATCTAATATGCTAACAGATATATCTCTTTTGTTATTTGAGTTTAATTGTAATTTAAGATAATTACTTGTAGGGGCTGGAGCGGTGGCTCAGCGGTTTCGGCACTTGCCTGGCAAGCACGAGGACCCGGGTTCAAACCCCAGCACCACGTACACAACTAAGTATTGGAGCAACTAAGGCCATGTGAAAAACTAAATAAAGTTGTTTCTCTCTTCCTCTGTCTCTCTCACTGTCCCTCTCTCTTTAAAAAAAAAAAAAAAAAAGATAATTACTTGTAGAGGTGGAATTTTGGTTGTACTTGAGCTTCTCTTCATCTCTATACACTATAATGAAATGTATAGAATTCATACAACATATATATATCCACTATAACATGTATGTGATAAAACTTATGCCTAAAGGCTGGAGAGGTGGCTCAACAATAGAGCATTTGCCTGGCATGTGCTAGGACCCAGGTTTGATCCCCAGCACCACATATACAACTAAGTGTTGAAAAAACAAAAAACAGATGAAAAAAATAAATAAAATTCTCACTCACTCTTTACTCTCTTAAAAAAACACTTATGCCTATATTATATTAATTACATTAATATATTATTTTTATTGTTATCAAAATTTGACGAGTTGCTGAGTTTTCAATAAGGGTCTAATTCCTTAAATAGTTTTAAAAATAACTAGGTTGGAGTTTTTCTTTTCATGTGATTTAAGGGGGAAAATTATGCCTGTCAACAGTATTCAATATCAAATTATAAGTTTCTGGTCTCCAAATGATCTGTCATCGCTGAAGGAAAAGCGAATGATCAGAGCAACAGCAAATATTTAAACTTGAGAATCATTCAGCTTATCTAGAGCAGATGTAAAAAATTTGATTAAATTCAGAATTTATATATCTATAACCTAAAAAAGAGACTCTATAGCCTCAACTCTGTGATTAAAATCTAGATGTTACTAATTTTCTATTGAAAAGAGAACAAAAAAATTTAAAAAAGAAAACAGAACAAACACAAGGCTTGTGGAGGCAGTGATAAATTTAAATCTTCAATGGAACATTAAAAGCAGCAGTGTCTGGAACAGCAAGAGCTTGTTTTCACAAGCTGTTTCAGGCCTTGCAGCTTAACAAATAAGCCTAAAATAAAAATATGTGAGTTTATGGAAATGAAGATAGAGCCTAGTAAGACTAAGCTCAGGCTCTCCTCTATTGGCCCAAAGGCCTAAGGTATAGCTATCTCTTCTACCTTTTCCTGGGGCACTCTTTAAACTCTGACTCATCTCCTCCTTTCAGATAAGGTGTAAACAAGAGGAGGGATCAGGAAGTTACCTTTTTCTGCCACTCTAAAGCAAAATAGCAATTAAGTCCACTGGTGTCCACTCTTCTCAGTAGGAGGAACCCATGGATTTGCTGCTTAACGTTGGGCTGTTGCTCCTCCTCCTCCTCCTCCTCCTCC